>CAMZMU010000041.1:113667003-113955145 GCA_947311845.1 Poa pratensis | reverse complement strand
TCCTTTTCCTCCGAGTCAGCGGTGTCTTCCTCGTCGCGCGACGCTTCTGCTTGCCCTGCACCTCATCATCGCCCTCATCGGCTTCTGGCATGTGTGCGGTGGCGAGTGAGGCCATCTCATCATCAGAATCTGCCTCGAAAGGCTCATTGTCTGGCACTGGGCCGCTCTCTGGCAAGGGAGGCATCGACTCATACTTTTTTGTCCCTGCACAAATAAACAGCAAAGGATTCAACATCACACATGCATAACATATCAACTGAGATATAGTATCGACTGTTACCTCTGGTAAAGGGTTGCTGGTTTCATAAGGAGGCACAGGCGAGTTCATCTCGTAGGGATCTTCATCAGTCAGTTTGGTAAGGCTTCTTACCAACTTCACCGCCTCCGCGTCAGAAAGCTCAACTGCGCGTGAGCGAGTTGGATCAGAAGCACCACTATATCCCCACATAGCATGTGATCGTGCTCGAAGGGGTTGCACTCGCCTCTTGGCCATAATGGCTAGCAGGTGGATGCCCGTGACCTCTCGACCAGCAGTGGTCTGAAGCTTCAGCACCTTCTCCATCAAGCTGTCAGCCTCTTCGGCTTCGACTCCGGTCGGCTGGGCAATCCAGGATGGCCTCTTCTTTACCAGGGCGTCTGCGTCAAAGGCAGGCAACCCGAAGGTTTGGGCGCCTATGGTCACATCCTTGATGTAGAACCACTTCTGGCGCCATCCTTGCACAGATTCCAGGAAATTGAACTTGAAGTACTCGACATCAGGTCGAACTTGTACTACAAAACCACCAGGTCCCTTGGTGCTGTGTTGGCGCTTGACATTGAAGATGCGGCGGAATAGACCAAAGTGGGGAGCGACGCCCAGGAAGCACTCGCAAAGAACGAAAAAACACGCAATGTGCAAAAGCCCATTGGGCGTAAAATCATGCAGTTGCACCCCATAAATCATGCAGTTGCAATCAATAATGCACAATCTCGGGGGCTACTCCCATCGGGAGCGCTGTCGCGCACCCGATAAAATGGTTTCAAAGTGTCAGTCGACGAATATATCGACTACGTTCATATGTAAAATCATACTCGAAACATTCCCGAGTTGCGTCCATCGCAAATTCCTCGGATGCTGCATGCATAGTGCAAAGGTAAGACCCGCCGAACTTTCGCGCTGGGCTAAGGACCGTTCCAGCAACGTCAATCCTTATACTTTCCGTGTCAGCAGACATGATGAAAAATCCCGACGGACGCGTTGGGTAAAATTCAAAGTTATACTGCAGATCGACTCAGTAAGACCTCCGCGGCCTAGTCGAATCTGACCAGTTTGTTCCAGATTCGAGTCCGGGGACTCGAGTTTGATTAAAAGCTAGTAAGGTGTTACCCAAATGTGTAGTTAACCAGTCTCGATCCGTCGAGTGAACTGGGCCTGCTAAGCTATTATCTCTTGATCATCATAAGCAAAAACCACAGTCGATGAAATACTCGACATAGCCAATATGTTCTATTCATACAGGGATTCCAATTTAATATACATACTGCTAAGCATATGACGTGCACTTACGAACGAGTCCATGCCCGATTCTTCGAGTCAGAGAAGTACTCGGGGGCTACTGACAAGGATATACATCTTGGGTACCCTACCGTGAGGGTACCTGGTGCACGTGATGACTAAAAGCCCAAGTAGCGAAGATACGACTCGAAGCCCAAGACGAGAGGCCCAGCAAGATGGAGTACTTTCCAAGTTTAGACATAGACATAGTCGGTTTATACTTTCCATATGTGTAAACTAGGTCGGTTACAAACTCTCGAGACCCAGCCTATTCAAAGGCTGGGAGGGGTGCCGATCTAGGAGGAAGCCATACTCGAACCACCAAAGATCTTGCGAGATTGTCATCTCGCCGGAGCCACCTTGTAATCCCATAATCTCCAGCGATCAATAACAGACAAGCAGGAAGTAGGGTCTTTACCTCCACCCGAGGGGCCTGAAACTGGGTAAATCTTTGCCTCTGCTTGTCAGCCGATGAAACTATCAGTACTACCAAGTTCTCTCCCCATAATCTCAACCCTAGGTCCTTAACCATGGGATTTGATGAGGGTACACCTCGTCAGCGCGGCTAGATTTTTTATTCATATATGTGCCATCACTTATATTTACTTTAATTTAGATTTTTAATACTTTGAAATCAGTCACATTTTATTTGTCGTTTGAATTAGTCTTAAATGTAGGAATCAACTTGATGTGGCGTGTGTTTTGTGTGTGTATCTATATGTACATTTTGCAAATAATGTTTTTATTTAATTTGATAGTTGTCAGTGTGTTATGGTGTGCGTGCATGTATGATGTACTACTCTGGTTTTGTCAAAAAAGAATGTGTATTATATATAAACTTTCAAGATTTACATACCAATTCCACTTGGCATTCATGAATAGAAAAGAATCTATGGAAGTTAAAAATCCCGCTAAAAATAAAAATCTTCCTATGGTTTCTAAATAGAAAAGAAATTTTGACTAAAGACAACTTGATTAAAAGGTGGATTGGATGTAAAAAGTGTGTTTTTTGCAATGCGGATGAGTCCGTTGAACACCTCTTCATTAAGTGTACGTTTATTCGTGATATTTGGAGATTATTGCACTTCACTTTTAATGTTTACCCACCAACGAGCATTGCGAATCTGTTTGGTAGTTGGTTAAATGGCATAGATAAAATTACTAAAGCTCGTATTCGTATTGGTGTTGCGGCCATCTTGTGGGCTACTTGGAACTGTAGAAATGACATTGTTTTTAACAAATCAAACTCCACTCATTATTTGCAGGTTATACACAAGGCGTACTATTGGATCCACTCATGGTCATTCCTACTACCTGCGGACCAGCGTGGGCTTATGGATGCCGGATGTACCCGTATGCTGTCGATTGTGCGGGCTATCTTCAGCCGGGGAGGATGGCTTCAACCTAGCCGCCTAGATGTTTAATATTCTTTTGTTCAAGTGGCTGATCTTTGTGGCCACCTTAAGCGACCCATGAATCGTGAACTTGTACTCTTGGATGTTATATAATTGCGGGAGGCTGTGTGCATCTTTTGGATGCAGAGGCCGGGGATCCGCACCCCCTTATCTAAAAAAAAAAAAAAAACTTGGCATTCATGAATATTCATTTCCTGTTCCATCACATAATAGAACCCCAATCATATATCTTAGAACCAAGGGCCGTGAAGTGTCCAAATGGTATTGTTGATACATCCTAAATTTTATTTTCCATCCGATATGTTTTTCTTTTAGAACTATGGCCCTAGCTGGTCGTGAAGTGTCCATCCGATATGTAAATCTCTACTGCTCAGCGCAGCGCTACTAGGCTAAACTGCCTCAGGTCAAGCAATTTATGGCCCTAAAACATATTCATGGATATCCAGATTTGCACCAAATGACATCAGCCATATCTGGCCCTAAGGGAGTATGAGTACGTATATATTCTTCTGGAGCAGATGGACTTTAGGCACTGGCCTATTAAATCAACAATTAATATATCAATTTTGTACTGTAATATCAGATCATTGGAGACATCAGCCATATCTGGCCCTAAGGGAGTATGAGTACGTATATATTCTTCTGGAGCAGATGGACTTTAGGCACTGGCCTATTAAATCAACAATTAATATATCAATTTTGTACTGTAATATCAGATCATTGGAGGGAGCTAACAGTACGTACTACGTGATTTATCTTAAATTATAAGAATTTTTTTGCTGTGATATGTTACTCTTCCTTTGTCACCCCTAAAGATTTAATTTTAAAATATACATTTATTTGATAGTTTTGAAGTAGAAATTGATCTCTGAATGTATACTTACTTGGTATTTGATTTTTTATCCCGTGTATATCTGAAATGTATGGGTGGTTTAGCAGTGCTACCCTAGAATTTATTGGCTTAATCTTGGTGAGAAATCCAATAACATCTTCAGAATGAAAGATAAATAATTTGGAAGACGGTAATATGACTTGGAAATACAACTACAATGTCATACCTGTGCATTATTTCTCTTTCTCTAACTGTTCTTGTGGAGCAGCGATCCTTAGCAAATTCAGTATAGCAACTTAATAAATTATATGTTGATGATTTCAACTTATTTTCCGTTGTACCATACACACAATAATTCTAATTTCAACATTTGCCAAGCGATATTTGCAGCCTGTTGGCTGAAGAAGAGAACATGATCATGTTTGGCTCGCCTTGATGAATGGATTGGACCTCAATGGTATGATTGAAAAATAATCAGATCCCAATTAATGGATACCGTCATAGAGTCGCATGTTGCCAAATCTAATGTGGTGCTGCTATATTTGCCGTCGTAGTCCGGCTTGCCATCATCTAACTTTCTTCATGTCCAGCTGCGTCGTGACTTCTGATGTTGCGTAAGTTACATGCAAAATTAATGAACAACTTATAGTAAGAATACCCGATGCAAACAACTTATGGAGCAAATCGTAGGATAGTGTCATATTATGTAAGAGTGTACACATGTGTAGGCATGTATTGTCCTAGCAGAGGCCAAGGAATGAAAAAACATCCTCGCATGTTTTTGCTTGATGGACCTTTTTTTTTCTATTTCTGATAAATATCAAAAGCTATATTTTTGGAAAAGGATGTTCTGAACTAATCAGAGGCAAACTACTATATCTAATGAAGCATGCACTTAGAATAAAGTTACTCAAAAATTCAGAAGCAACGAACCTTGATAAAGTAAACATGGATAACTGAAATTCAATCCCTTCTCTCTTAGTGATGTGAAGTGATTGTTCCATCAATTCTATGGAGGACGAAACAGTGTAAACAAATCATGTCTCTCTATACACCTCTGCTGGATCTGCAAAAGTATGAATGGGTAAGCTGGTTGTGCCCACATACGTTGATATTATATGGAGGCAAATCGATGAAATCCATCACATATATATAGGACATGTGGTTTGGATATGAACATTTGACTTGTAGTCATTCTATAAGAAAAAGATATCCAAATAGAGAAGACAGAAAGTTTCAGATACCAAAGTTATTTCCAAAAATATTGGACCGAAACAAATATGTTTTTTTTACGTTAGAGGATATGTATGAGATGTATTGCTTCCAGCAGTACTTTAAATCACTGCATGCAACAGCGAGTCTTTTTGCTACTTCTGCATCCTTCACCATCATAATCGCACACCTTCGAGATTTAAATAGATTCTTTCAACATTTAAATGCCGGCAGTTTGCAGAAAATATAGTTAGCTCCCACGACAATTATAATAAATAGGAAACTGAAACACGGACTGCGCATCAACATCCTCTGTGTTTTTCCAAGAGGATGCCAAACTATCTTCAAAACCATCAGTTTAAATGAAATTATGGAAAGTGTGTGGAAGAAAGATGTTATATCTAGTAGACACCAAAAGATTGTCCTCTTATGTCAACAAATTTTATGAAATCCAGATGCCTAGAAAACGGAAACATCAATTGTGGTGCATTGCATATTTTTGTTTCTCAATGATGTAACTTTCCAGTGCATTGCATATTTCTGAATCTCATATCAGCGCCACATCTTTCAATTGTTCCTGCTTCCTAGGCGTCGTTGAAGTGCAAAGCAAATCCAGTTTACAGAGTCAAAGCAGCCTCAGTGTCGTAGCAGCGGCTTTGAATAGTATGTGCAGCGTGGCCGCGATGTATGATGTGAAGTTAAAGTAATGACCTGATGTATAGAAGTTTATTTTAATGGTCAGAACCGTAGAAGAAAATACTTGTGAAAGATGGTGTCAGTCGGACTGGACAATGCGTATGTATCCGTGGCCTCTCTCTCTCGACATGAGTTGCTTGTGTTCTTGTGCAGCTAATCTTTTTATATAAGGTGCATGCTCTTTCTTCACATCCTCCTTTTGGGTGCTTGATGCCCGTAATGTCGCAGAAATCCGAGGAGGACACCCAGAATTACGTTAAGCCTCAACAACTCCTAGTATAACATGACAATGTTCAACTAAGGTTAGCAATAAGAATATCACAAATGAAATCTTATGCTTCCGCCTACAAATTTCATGCATAAATAGTTTGAAGTACCTTAGAAGCCTAAAAACAACATGAACACATCCAGGCGTTTGATTCTGACCGTGAAAATCAAAATTCTTCGCTGACACTTAACCCTCCAGCATCCGGCGTGCATGCATCTCTAGCTCCTGCAACATTGCCGGTGATGGCCGGCGTAGTAGCCGGAAACGGGATCCATGCCGCGTTCCACGACCCGGGGTCGATCGACCCGGAAACGGGGTCGGGGTCGCAAGCGGGTCGACGAGGAACGAGGCCGGGTCACGATCCTATTCCATGGCTACTGACCCCTAAAGAGTAACCAAGATTTCGAGGAGAGGAGTACATACTACATACCAGGAGCATGGCGATGCAGTACGCCCTCGCCGTTTCCATCTCCGTGCCGCGGCTCCCGCCACTGATCCGTCGCCGCCGTGAGTCCGTTGGTCCGTTCCGTCCACCGTCGGCGCATGATGGCCTGGTAGTCACCAGCATGGGTGGAGCGCCTTGGAGGCGAAACTGGGCTAAAAAAATTCTGATTCTGTTCAACATACTCGGGAGGTCATGGTGGAGGTTGCAGCGCCGCCATGGAAGGGTTCCTTTGCGTTCTTGGTGGCGATGTAGATGATGATGGAACGGAAGATGTACTGGGCCTTCTGGGCCAAGTTATCGTTAACTAGGGATGTGGGCTTCTAGTTCTAGGCAGTGTCGTGGTGGTGAAAAAAAAAATCTACAGCACTTGCTCACTCAAAAAAAAATAACACGTGCTAGCCTGCTAGTCAGAGGTCGCGGCCTATTTTTCCTTGCTAGCCATCGGTTGAACCTGTGGCTAGCTCCTCTTTTTATTACAAAAATGAGGACTACAAGTTGTTTAGTATGCCAATTCATAGTAAATCAAGAAATCGCTGCTTGCAATATGAGGATTTTGGCAAAAAAATAATACTTATATAAGTCAAGAACTTAAGTGAATTTTCATGATTGAAAATCATCCGTTAATGTTACAAATTAAACTGTAGAAAAACTAGCGTGAATAGTTCATTTGGCAGCGTTTTTTTTTTTTTTTGCCCCCTCTATGTTTTTGGTCACCCTCCGCCACTGGTCACCAGGGGAGGCCGGTCCGCCGGAGGCACCACAGGGTAGGAGTGTTCGTTCTTCGTGGGGAAGAGAAGAGGGATTTGGGCATAGGGGAAGTAAGGGAGATGTGTTCGTGGGGAAGAGAAGATACATAGTCTGTATCTTCGTGGGGAAGAAGCAGGTGTAGCAGTGGCTTACCTGTGGGGCCATATTTTCAATGATTTTATTTGATGAGTTTTACGTCAGCAAAAATTTTATTTCTCGCCTAATTTTTCTCCACGTAATTTAGGAAATAATATAATCAGAACGATCTCAATACTCCTGAAAAAAAGGGTGAAATGATTGCCTCCAGGTCACGTAATTAGAGGAGGGAATCTCACCAAAAAAGTTGCAGTTCAGGCGGGATTTCCCTCCACTCAAAATACCTTGCAACGGATGCTCCTGGGGGCGTTGCCAGAAAGGCTCCTAATCAAGATAAAGAGGTTATGACGGCTGTTATAGAAGCTTTTGAAAAAATATCAGAAGATGAAGATGAGCAAAACCTTCTGCGGCAGCAGTTTAATCACTTTGTTATGAAGAAGGGATTGTTTGCATTGCCGGCTGTTCAGCTAGATGCTGTTACGATGAATCCTGTAGATTGGTGGTTCAACTACGGATCTGAAACTCCTGAGTTGGCCGAGGTGGCAAAAAAGGTTTTGTCCCAGCCTATTAGTAGCTCATCGGCCGAGAGAAATTGGAGTACCTACTCATTTATTCACAGTGTAAAGAGAAACAAATTGAATACGAAGACTGCTGATGATCTCGTCTACATCCACGCGAACATACGCCTCCTCTCAAGGTTTCAAGAGAGCTACAAAAATGGACCACACTGCAGGTGGGATATGGATCCAGATAATTCTTCATTAGTGGATTCAAGCCTCAGGCTTGAGGAGCTGCGTTGGAAGTATTTGGAAGGAAATGAAGATGAACAAACTCTGAATGAAGAAACACTTGCAGCCAAAAAACGGAAGATCACAACCAGAAAATGAATGGTACTATAAACGTTTTCTTAGTAAACATTTCACTGTCTTTGCTGAATACTAACACTCATTTTTTATCCTGTAGGTACATGAAGTACGGGATGGAATTGGAGATTGGATCACTGCAGTTACGACTATCGAAATTCTGTTATCAAGC
The DNA here is from genome assembly GCA_947311845.1 of Poa pratensis. Classification (NCBI taxonomy): domain Eukaryota; kingdom Viridiplantae; phylum Streptophyta; class Magnoliopsida; order Poales; family Poaceae; genus Poa; species Poa pratensis. The sequence continues at coordinate 113,946,865 of CAMZMU010000041.1, read as the reverse complement.
ATAGTTTAATTTCCCATTTATTTATTTTGAACCGGAGCTTTTTCGATTTATGAAATAGTCATACATTGTGAACTTGCAATATTGTGGGCCTAAGATTGTGTAATTTGTGAACTTACGTGTTGATGAAGTTTAAATTTCAAAGTTATTGTTAAGTATCTATTTGGTTCGTTTGTGTCTATGCGTCGACCCAAATTCATTTGGGTCACGTTCCATGGTTCGTCTTATCGTACCGGGGTCATCGACCCACGGTCATTAGGATCCCGTACCACGATCCCTCTTATCGCACCGGGGTCGTCGACCCAAAATGTGGTGGATCACGATCCTCGACCCAAATTGGCGTTCCAAAGATGTATACCCCTCATCGAACCTTGTTCCCGCCAGCGGCGACCCGCGACCCGGATCCTCGACCCGGACGACCCGGATTTCTGGCAACTATGGTTTAGAATCAGCGTGAGATATATTGGTCCGCTAACCCTTAATACCTCCACAGCTGTGAGCAGCCATCCGTCAGCTCAGCGCCACGGCCAGGAGCAGCATGGCCAGGCTAATTATGTGGAGATCGAGACAGAAGCGGTTGCATGGACTCAATTGTCGTTGAATTTGAACCCCTAGGGAGCAAGCAAATCCGGACATAGAGAAGGACGCCGAGTGAGGCTCACCTGGGCGCAGATGACGTCGGGGTTGAGGCGTGCATCCACGCGATCGTAATGGTCGTTTTTGCCAATTGATTAGTCGAACGGCCGGAGAAATTGCCTTATCTCGCGGAATATCACGATCGCCGCTGGCTGAACTTACCTTTCCCCTCGAGGATGATACGAATCATAGCCACACAGGGAGATGGGAGACATGTACCATGCATGATGTAGAATCAACAATGGCGAAACGTCCGAGGAGAACTTGAGGAGAGATGGTTTTCCGTTTAAGTCGTCGTCGGCGAAGTGAAGCCCTGGATGTTCCTTGCCGCGCATGTGCACGGTTCATTGTTAACGTCTGGCTGTTGTTGCCGGCCGGCCGCATCGACGTTTCCCTCGAGGATGATACGACTGATCGGTCTCAGGGAGATGGCAGACATGCATGTACCATGATGAAGAATCAACAATGGAGAGCTTGAGGAGAGACGGCCATGTAGAAGATTGAATCAAGAAGAGACCTTTTGTGGTACGGGTTCTAAAGAAAATTGGTTTTGTAGATATGGTAAAGAATAAATAAACCCTAGCTACTCATCACGTTGTACAGTCGTACTTTTCCTGCACGCTAGCGTATATGCTGATCGAATTTTTCTTTCACGTGGAATCTACCCAATTGATCTCCACCGTGGGCATATCTTGATTTTTCTTTCACGTGGACTCTAGCCAGCATACCGATTGATCTCCACCGTAGGAATATCTTAACTTACCGGTGGTAAATCTAGACCGTTAATTGTTTGTTGTTTTAATTATATAATAGATAGATTTTTGATGTTCCATGCTTGTTTTATAATAATGCCACATGTGTTTATCATTGTTTTATATCATTTTATGCATTTATTGGACTAACCTACTAATAGTGGCAAAAGTGCACAATGTTCTTGTTTTATACTTTGATATGTAGGAATTATTTGGAAATTGACAAGAACGCAAAAGGAGCCCGAAGGTGGACCCTGATTTCCAGAATCTGTCTCCATCAGATACTTTTTAAAGATGTCCCCGAACCGACCTGAGACGTCAAATCAAAAAAGTCTAGTTGTTGAAGTTTCTGGATATTTTCCGCTGATCGACGTAGATCCGGCCTTCGTCCAAAATGGGGCCACAGCGCCCAGATGGGGCCCACAGCACGGCCCAGATGCCTGCCGCGCCCTGGGGCATCTCGCCGCCTCATGCACCGCCTTTCGCCGCCCTTCAGACTATATATTCTCCCCGGAAAAAGAAGCCTAGCACCCGACTACACTTTTTCCAGAAAAGACTCCGAACGCTGCCGCCGTCAAGCCCTTGTTTCGGGGGTCAGAAGGTCCTTTTCCGGCACCCTGTCGGGACGGGGATTGACCCCCGGAGCCTTCTCCATCGACGCCACCGCCTCCGTGATGCGCCGTGACTAGTTCCCCCATGGACTACGGGTTCGAGCAGTAGTTAGATGGTACTCTCTCTCTCCCATGTTGTTCAATACAATAGTCTCATGAGCTGCCTTACATGATTGAGATTCATCTGATGTAATCGGTGTTGTGTTTGTAGGGATCCGATGAATTGTGGAAATTATGATCAAGTTTGTTTATCACTTATACCTATGTTTTATTTAAGATCTTGCATGCTCTCCGATCCTTGTGGTTTCCTTGATCACGTAATTACTTGTGTATCTCCAAGAGAGAGTATTTATTTTAGATAGTGGGTTCATGTTTTTCTTTGTGGAGTGCGACTGACAAAAACACTCACGCCAAGACTATGCTTTTGCTACTAGGAAGGAAAACAGCGGTGTTCATTTCCACGTGTTATATCATTGCTTACATTACGCACTTTGCTTATTGCAATATTCTGTTGCTTGCAACTTAATAAATTCGGGTGACAGGCCGGATGGCAATCCCGGGGTGGATTATTAGTCATAGACGTAGTTGATAAATGGTCTATGTATTTTGACGTAATGCCCAATTAAATAGTTCAGTACTTTGTCATAATAGCATTGTTATGCATCCACAATCTTGTCAATTGCTCAACTGTAATTTGCTTACCCAACACTTGCTATTTTGGAGAGTTACCTCTAGCTAAGCTGGGAACCCATGTCCATTTTCATCCACTAAGCATTTTCCACGGCATTGCCTCCATTGTTACTTTCACTGCTGCTACTTTACTGTTACTGTTACTCTCATATTACTATTGCTTTCACATCACTTTTGTTACTAGTGCTTTCCCAGGTGTGGTGGAATTGACAACTCCGCTGCTAAGACTTATAAGTATTCTTTGGCTCCCCTTGTGTCGAATCAATAAATTGGGTTTCACTTTCCTCAAAGATACTGTTGTGATCCCCTACCCTTGTGGGTCATCAGACACCTCTGATGCCACAGTGCTACCTCTTTTAACACCAAGATGATGGCCTATTTTACTTGTTTGGGTCCTAGCTCTGCTAGCCATCATATAGGCACAATCGATATTGTTAGGTCCTTTCCTTTACAAGTTACAATACCTCCATTGCAGCATGTCCCTGAACATGAGCGAGAGGCTGGTAATATGGATTATGTTAAGGGCCCTCTCCCCATGAACAATCGCCCTGTTTTTCCTGCTTCTGTTAACACTCTTGCTAGATCGGGTCAGATAAGGACCACACACTTTGTAGGCAGTATGCTAATATGATGGACCCTATCTTTGAAGGCAGTGTGGAGAATGAAGGCATGGTAAAAAATGTTGATGAATCTGAAGAGCAAGTTGACTATGAGAACAATTCTGCTGATGGCAGTTTGGATAGCTCATATGATGTAGGACATGATTGCACAAGGAGAGGTGTTGTTTTTTCTCTACCTGCTTTGGGTAGCCTCAAGACATCATGCCTGCTGATGGTTCCCAACCAGAGATGGAACTGACTCGGGAAGAAGCTCTGAATATTGATGAAGACGGCTCAGGTAATACAGCTATGGAAGATAGAGTTGCTGCTCCCACTAGAACAAGCTCAAGACTTGTTGAGCAAGCCAATGTCAACAAAAGAATGGAAGATAGAGCCAGATCCGATGCTGCTTCCCGCATCATGTGTTGTTCTAGATGTAGATGATATTCGGTATAGAGCTCTTGAGATGGGTGTAGATCCTAGCTCTTTTTCCCTAGAAAATGTTAATTGTATTAGATATCTTGAGATTGCTAGACATAACATTGATAACAAGGTGGATAATGTGGAAGTTGAGCCCTCAGAGAACAATAGGCAAGTTGCTTTGTTGGGTTGGGGAGATGATGAGGCTGGTGAAGAAGGTTTTACTCATGTTATCTCCAAAAGTAGAAAGAAAGGTATTCGAGCTGTGCGCAACATGATTGTGGAGGGGTTGCACTCTAGTTCTTGCAACTCTCAAGGAGGAGCACAAGCTAGTTGTAGTGCCGCCTCGGTGAAAGTGGGCGGCAAGCACCCTTTGAGTGGTGTTGTCACTGAATCCAAAGTGGCAAAGAACAACCCAAAATATATATGATAGGTGCTTGATTAAATCGTAGAGGAATGGGCAAGAAGGGTATAAGTGCTTTTCTGATAGATTTCATCGAAGATCAATGGCTTGATTTTATTGGACTCTGGGTAACTTTAAAGAAAGATTATTCTCGGACTTTTTTTAGGAATTTGAATCGATTTTCATGGAAATGGTCAGCTTCTGATGGAAGGGCTGGTGGGATTCTTTGGGGTTTAATTAACACCTCTAGCTTGATACTGCAGTCCATAGATTTTTCCGTTCAGTGCACTCTATAGGATCTTAAAATAAACAAAAAATGGGTTCTGGTAATTGTATATGGGGCAGATCAAGAGGTAGGTAAGGAGGAGTTTGTTACATAACTTGGTCAAATTTGTGCGGATCAAACACTACATTTGCTCATTGGAGGTGATTTTAGTCTCCTCAGGTTCTCTTCTGAAAAAACAAACCAGCGCACAATCATAGATGGTAGGACATGTTCAATGCAATCATCAATCTAAACATATAAACGGTGAGAGACCTTGGAGCCTCCTCCGCGATTTGGGCTTTCTGGCCGTCCGATCCCGCCCGCTCCGTGCCTCCGCTCCGTCCGATCGCTGCCGGCTCCTGGAGTTGGAATGAACAGGGATTCGCAAAGTCGCTAACCGTACCAGCCTTATTGCACCCACACTCGCTGACATCCTCCCTGTAGCCCGAGGGCCCGCCCGTCAGCCTCACGCTTCGTGTTTAATCGGTGTGGCGGAGGGGTCAGATTCACACTGCGTTCCTCCCATTGGATGAATTTTTTCATTTACCGTAATGGGTTTTATCGGTGCCCCTCTTGGAGACCTTTGTTCGTATGGGCTTCCTTCCCCCTCTCTCTCTCGCTGACGATGGGCCCCTCCGTTCCGTGGCCCGCATTTCAATCGCTTGGGATGTTGCGTCGCCGAGGCTTCCCTTCGACGCGTCGTCGCTGCGTATTTTCTATAGTACGTCGAGGCACGCTGGGTATTTCGCAAGATCGTCGGCCGCGTTGCACTGTTTGTGGTGTCAGGGAGAATTCGGGCCAGGTTTCTCTGTCCGAGCTGGCCTCTCTCCATTCGTCGGCGTGTACGTTGCACTGTGCCAGTGGTCAGAGTCCCTGTTTTTGTTCTTGCTGGCGGCTCGCCGTTGGTTCATTAAGATGGACCTGACGTAACAGGGTGCGTTGCACTGTGCCGGTGGTCAGAACGAATTTGTCCCAGATTTCGTGTGTCGCTAGTGGCTCGTCACTGGTTCCGAGCGGTTACCGACCTGGATACAGTACTTCAGGAACGGGTATATAGGTTGTGTTCTGGATAGGATCGTTGATGTAGCTCTCATTCCCCCCCCCCTTTCTTCTTCCTCGCTGTTCTTGGTCCGCCGTGCTTTTCTTGAGCTCTTCTCTGTTTCGTTGGAATCCGTCTGCTGTTCTTCCAGTCAGGGTTGTTCTCGTTGAGGTCGGGTTGGGTTTTCCTGCCGTCGTTTCCTCTCTGATTTTGGTCGTTCTTTGTCCATGTTGTTCACCGTGTGCTGGATCTGTGTTCGTTTGTTGTTTTTTGCTTATGCGGTTTGTTCTTCTCTGTTCTATTCTATTGGTTTCTAACATCTCTTTTTTATTTGTTTCTCTGTTTTCTCGCAGGTCGTCAGTTAATTGGTTTCCCGTTCGTCCGATTAAGGTCTGTTCTGTTGAAATTTTCGTGTGTTTTTTTGCATGGTTTCTTTTCTTATTGGTTTATATACTGTTACGGGTTGCGGCGTTGTTTATCTTTTCTGTTTTTTTATGTGCGATCCCTGTTTGATTTATGTTTTGTGTTTTTTATTTGTTTGAAGTGTCTTTTCTGCTGATTTGTTGCAGGTCGCCGTCTTGCTCGACTTCGTCTCAGTCAGTGGTTCTTTCTGCTGCTGTCCATTTTTGCGTGGTGAGCATTCTTCATACATTTTTTTTGTTATTGTGTGCTTCTTACGTGTTTACATGAGTTTGATTTATCTGCGGCTTTCTTTTTCTTTTTCTTTTTCTTTTTCTTTTCGCTGAATTGTTTCTGTGAGATTTCTTTGTTCTTGTGGAAAGTATGATTTTTGTGCCTTTGTTTGTATGTATGTTTTTTCTTTTTATTTTCTGTTGTTTTGTTTCAGGTCGCCGACTTACTCGCGAGCATCGCGCCGTCGGTTTTCCCTGTTGTTGTACAGCTTTGTGTAGTGAGTTCCTTTGCACGCTTTATGTTATCGCGTGCTTTTGCCTTTGTACACGAGTTTGTTTTAGGTATGTTTGTTGTGTCTTCGTTGTTCCTTTGTTTTTTAGTTTTGTGTTTTTGTTCAATTTTTAAAACTGTTTTACTTGCTGAAGGTGTAATGTTTGTGTGTTTCTTTCTTTGTTTCAGTTTTTTTTTGGTTGTTGGTCTTGCAGGCGGTTCTTTCTGTCCGCCTGATGCTAATGGGTTGTGTGTGTTCCCCGTTTTTTCCTTTTTCTGATAGTGTTGTTTTTTTTGGGGAAGTAACTTCTCTTTTTGGGTTTTACTCCCTCCGTTCCAAATTAAGTGACATCATTTGTCTTGGTATGGATGTATCTATACACTAACGTGTGTCTAGATACATCCGAATGCAGATAAAGTGGAGTTAGCTAATTTGGAACGGAGGGAGTATGCCTGTCGTGCGATCTGGTTCTCGGTCCGATTGTTAGTTTAGTACCACTCCCTCCGTTTTTTAATATAAGATATTTTGGAAATTACCCGTGTTGTCTATACACATACTAAAATGAGTGAATATATAAAGTAAAGTATGTCAAGATACATTTGTGTGCATGTGCATGTGGATATAAGCCAAAACGTCTTATATTAAAAAACGGAGGGAGTACATGTTAAAATGTATGCCGCGGTGTACGAATTGTTTTTTTGTGCTAGGTCTGCTGTGACATGTTAGCAGAGTACAAGCCGTCTGCCGTGACGTGTGTACCGGCGTCCGTGTGCACAACAATAAATGTCTCGGAAGAGGTTGGCGAGCCAGCTGCTGCTTTGTTTAATTCTATGGTCTCTGTACTCGGTGCGTGAAGGGCAGTCGTTTCGTGATGGTCTTGGTTTCTTCCCGAGGTATCCACTTGATCCACTTGATCGGGCCAGCTCGGACGAAACCAGTCGCTTCTCCGTCTTAACGTACCGTTCGATCTGCCGACCTCATGAATCCTAGGGGAGTCAATGTTCTTGGAGAGGGTCATCAAGCTTAAGTCGTCACGATGGAGTCGACGAGATGGGAAACAGTGGAGGGGTCGAGACACCCATACCAGCTGTGCAGATAGCGGGATCCAAAAAAAAGGTTGTGTAGATAGCTTATGCCGACTCGAGAGAGCCGACATGATTTATTCTCCCCATACATACTTCCTTTCATCAGGTCGGAAGGATTGACAGTTTGTCCCGGGTGATTCCTGTCCGGGGAATAATTAACCCGCGACTTATTCAAAGCCAAAAAACAGCGACTTAATGATCCCACTATTATTGGGCAGTGTAAAGATGGGCCGACCGAAGATTGCGGCGTATCAAAGGAAGGTTCCAGAAGGTCGGCGTTAACTTGCCTTGGAAGACAAGAAAGACAATTGGCTTCGTGTAGAACTCTTGTAACCTGACGAGCCTCTGTGTATATAAAGAAGACTCGCAGGACTTAGACGGGGACAAGCTATCAAGCCCTCGAACCCTATTTCATACGGCGAGTACCGAGATCGGATCACCTCCATTGTAACACACATATATCATATCAACACCAATCTAGGTAGGCAGGAAGTAGGTCTTTACCTCACATTGAGGGGCCGAACCTGGGTAAATCTGTGTTCATCTTTGTTCATGCGATTCCAAGCTCGGAGACGATTGACTCGCGTAATCCCACACCTACGAAGTCATCCATGACATCTGACGTGACAAACCCACGACAGTTGGCGCCCACCGTGGGGCCTGCAGTCAAAAGTGTCACGTTCCGCGCAGGATCGATGAAAGGAGCTGAAGATCTCGCCATCGGCCACATCATCACGGTCGATGGCACGCCTCTAATTGACGATTCAAGCTGGGGACCAGAAGCAGATTACCTGGAGACGGGTCGCATCATCCCGTTTGGATCTATCCATGTTTTCGTCGGTTTCATCGGTGGCAGATCTGCTAGCTCAGCCCAGGAGGGCGACTCAGCAGAAGAAGTCGTTGAAAACGAAGAAGAGTCCGTGGAGAGCATGGACTCGCAAGGATTTGGATCCATCATACCCGCCTTGAAAGAAAGCTACTGGGACTACGCACCAGTGCCAGAAGTGGCACGAATTGGGGTCTATATGGCCGGACGGGCAAGTACGTCAGGAACTGCAGGAGAAGCCGAAAGATCGGCACCCCCCGGCAACCCGCTACTTATCCCGGTGTCAGCCACAAACACTGCTGTCCGTGCAACAGAAATAGAGGCCGCCAGGGCGAGCTCCTGTACGAGGTTCGAAGGATGGAAGAAGAGCGCTACAGGCTCGAACAAGTGAGCCAAGGAATCCAACAGAAACGGCAAAGGATAGCCGCGCTCGCCGCGACTCAAGGACAAGTTAACTCACAGGCACAGGCGCGGGCGACTCAACCAACGCTAGAATTCCCACCCACTCCAGCTGCAGGAGCTGGAGTCCAACCAGTCACAAGAATTTTGGAACCTACGATTGTCCATGAAGCCCAGCAACTGCCATCGCAACAAGCAAGGAGGTTTTTCACACCCCACAAGGCCACTACCAAAGACCCGTCGATAACATGTATGTCGCGGCAAAAATGTTGACACAAATGGTACCAACAGGCGACGACCCGATCAACACTGAAGCACGGCGTGCGATACAGATGTTGAGCACTGTTGTCTTACAATAGGCCAACAGAGCAGAGGCCGAAGGGCAGCTGCCTACCGTACCGGCCAGCCACGGGATTGCAGCGAAAAGAAGCGTTCAAAGCAGGCCACCAGAGGATATACCAAGAGTCGCGCAGAGGCAGCCGGAACAAGCCGCGGAAGCACGGGCTATCATGCCAATGATGCAGACACGGCCCGTGGAAGTCAACAACCGCATGGGCACATCCACAACTTTGTCCACGCGACTCAAGGGCCCGACGTGCTTTACTGAAAAGATCAAATCGGAACCTTTCCCTGAAGATTTCAAAGGACCACGCAAGGTGGCAAACTACAACGCCAGCATGGATCCTACCACCTGGCTAAACAACTCCGAGATGGGGATGCGTATTTTAAATGCTTCAGAAGAGATATGCGCAAGGTAGCTCAACATGATGTTGGAGGGCGCGGCTCGCATCTGGCTACAAAATCAGCCCCCCAACTCTATAAATACCTGGGAAGAACTGAAAGATGCTTTCGTCAAAAACTTCCAAGGAACCTGCAAGCGACTCTGCCATATAGAAGATCTAGAGCGTTGTATTCAGAGGGAAGGCGAATCAAGCCGCCACTGGATGAGAAGGGTGGCAGAAATAATACACTCTTCAGATAATATACCACCAAGCTCGGCCGTCCTGGTCATGGAGAAAAACTGTAAGTTCGAACCGCTGATCCATAAACTAGGTTGCATGAAGGATAAAGTCAAGAGTCTCAGCGAAGTAATGGCCGTGGGCTAACAAGTACGCCGGCTCGGACAAGAACAGGGACGCGTCAGCTGGAGAAGAGGAGAAGGTCGCTATCGAAGGAAAGAAAAATACCAGCAAGCCTCAACAGCAACAAACCAGCCACAACAACGCGAATCAAAACAAGCGCAAGGGTGAAGAAGGAAACTCTGGGCTTGTCACCAATACACGTGAAGGATTCAGGGGCCAACGAGGAAGAGGCCGAGGAAATGGCTCTCGTCCAATTAATATGGAAGAAGTTTTTAGTTGGTCGTGCGATCTTCACACATGAGGTGATGGGCGGCCAGCAGACCATACCAAGGCGCAGTGCAACTATTACAAGAGGTGGAAAGAAGAAAGCCCACATAACAGGGGAAACTATCACGAAGGAAACCCTGGTGCGGCTCATGGTTCAGGCGCTGGGCAGCACAATGCGAGTAATCCCAAGCAGGTGGGGCAGTACCACACAATATTTATCAACACCTCCAAGAGGGAGGAGAAATTAAGTCGCAGAAGCCAGCAAGTGAACGCCGTAGCACCAGTAACCCCCAATTGGCTAAAGTGGTCAGAACATGCAGTAACTTGGAGCCGCGACGATCACCCGCCAAAAGTGCGAGAACCAGGGAAGCTGGCGCTAGTTGTGGCACCCAATGTGGCATTATACAAGCTAACCAAAGTGCTTATGGACGGAGGAAGCAGCATAAACATCATGTACTATGACACGTTCAAGCGCTTGGGGCTCACGGATTCCAGCCTGCAACACATGACGACCGTATTTCACGGCATCGTCCCAGGAAAGTCAGCACAGCCAGTGGGAAAGATAACCCTGGGAGTAACCTTTGGGACGGAAGAAAACTTCAGAAGCGAGTTCATATGCTTCGAAGTGTAAAATTCCAAAGCCCGTATCACGCTCTGTTCGGACGAACAGCCTTTGCCAAGTTTATGGCAGGCCCTGCTACGTTTACCTACAGTTGAAGATACCAGGACCAAGAGGGGTCATCACGGTGCACGGCGATAGAGAAAAGCAATAGAGTGCGAGGAAGGAGATGCGGCCTTCGCAGAATCAGCCTGTGCCACTGAAGAGCTAAAGAGTTATAAGTCGCAGGTGGATCCCAATGATATGAGCGTAGTTACCACGCCATCTGCCGAACCACCAATGAAGATTCAAAGCGGCCCAAGACACCAAGCAGATAGACCTTGTTCCTGGCGACTCATCTAAGCAGGCGAGCATCGGAGCGCATATGGAAAAAGAACAGGAGCGGGCCCTCATCGCTTTCCTTCAGGAAAACAAGGACATCTTCGCATGGAAACCATCAGATATGCCAGGGGTACCAAGGGAATTGGCAGAGCATAGCCTTAACGTGAACCCTTTGGCTAAGCCAGTAAAGCAGCCATTGCGGCGTTTCCATGATGAGGAGAAAAGCGATAGGGGAAGAGATAGCTCGCCTATTGGCCGCAGGATTCATCACAGAAGTATATCACCCGGAGTGGGTGGCAAACCCAGTCTTGGTTATGAAAAAGAATGGCACATGGCGAATGTGCATTGATTACACCAGTCTTAACAAAGCCTGCCCGAAGGACCCATTTGCCTTGCCACGGATTGACCAAGTGATTGATTCAACCCGGATGCGAGTTGTTATGCTTTCTAGATGCCTATTCAGGCTACCATCAAATCAAGATGAAGAAGGAGGATCAGGAGAAAACATCCTTCATCACACCCTTTGGGGCCTTTTGCTACGTAAGCATGCCCTTTGGATTGAAGAACGCGGGTGCGACTTACCAGAGGTGCATTCAAAATTGCTTGCACGAGCAGATAGGTCGCAACGTTCACGCCTATGTGGATGACATTGTGATTAAATCGCAAGTGTGCAGGATCTCATCAGTGACTGGAAGAGACTTTCACGAATCTCAGAAGATACAACATGAAGCTCAACCGACAAAGTGCTTTTTGGAGTACCAGCGGGGAAGCTATTGGGGTTCATAGTGTCAGAAAGAGGCATTGAAGCCAACCTGACAAGATAAAGGCTGTAATGGACCTCCAAAAACCAGAAAAGATCAAGGATGTACAGCGACTTACCGGTTGCGTCGCGGCTTTAAGTCGCTTTATATCAAGGCTGGGAGAAAAAGCCCTGCCTTTGTACAGGTTGCTGAAAAAGTCAGATACCTTCGTTTGGGATTCAGAAGCCGACGAAGCTTTAACAGCCCTGAAGAGTCAGTTGACAAATGCTCCAGTTCTGGCGGCTCCAAAAGACAAAGAGCCCATGCTGCTACACATAGCTGCAAACTCTCGTGCTGTAAGCGCCGTGATGGTCGTAGAAAGACAAGAGCCAGGAAAGGAGTACCCAGTCCAAAGGCCAGTATACTACGTAAGTGAAGTGCTCACGGCCTCCAAGCAGCGTTACCCTCAATGGCAGAAGCTAGTGTTTGGAGTGTTTATGGCGAGTCGCAAGCTGAAGCACTACTTCCAGGAACACCCAATAACTGTGGTCAGCTCGGCGCCGCTGGCAGACATCATCCGCAATCGCGAAGCCACGGGGAGAGTGGCCAAGTGGGGATCGAGTTGGGACCACATCATATAAGTTATGAGCCGCGCACATCAATTAAGTCGCAAGCTCTCGCAGATTTCATCAATGATTGGACAGAAATCAAGGTCGCTCCAGCATGGCAAAACAAAATACTGGACCATGCACTTCGATGGGTCAAGACAGCTACAAGGCTCGGGGGCTGGAGTTGTACTGACATCCCCCAAGGGAGACAAGCTAAGATACGTGCTCCAAATACACTTCAACTGCACAAACAATGTGGCAGAGTATGAGGCATTGCTTCACGGACTCCGTATAGCAAAGGAGATGAGTATTAGTCGCATACGTTGCTTTGGAGACTCAGATTTGGTAGCTCAACAAGTTTCTGGAACATGGGACAGTAAGGACGCAAACATGGCTGCATACAGAAGAGAGGTGGACAGAATTGCTGGACACTTCACTGGCTTCCAAGTTGAGCATATTGATCGTAGACAAAATGAAGCAGCAGATGCCTTGTCTCGGCTTGGATCCAATAGACAGTCAGTCCCGCCCAATGTTTTCTTGGATGCGTTGCATAACCCATCAGTTAGGCCTCCAGCAGAGATTGACATTGCAGAGCCAGATGATGACTCAACTTTAGTCGCAGCCCTGCATGAACAGCCAGGATGGACAGAGCCATATATGGCATATTTAAGCCGCGGAGTGCTACCAGACGACGAGGTAGAGGCGCGAAATAACGCGGCGATCCAAGGCCTACACCATAATCAACAACGAGCTATACAAGCGCAGCATTTCAGGGACATTCCAAAGATGCGTATCACCAGAAGAAGGACGAAAAATCTTGCACGAAATTCATGCAGGCGATTGTGGCCATCATGCTTCGTCAAGATCTTTGGTGGCAAAGGCGTTCAGACATGGTTTCTTCTGGTTAACGGCGCTAGCAGACGCCGAGCAGATTGTCAGTGTGCGATGGATGCCAAAGATATGCCAGGCAAGATCATATGCCAGCTCAAGCACTTCGTACAATACCCATTACATGGCCTTTTGCCGTATGGGGTTTTGACATGGTAGGGCCCTTCAGACGGTCCCCAACGGGAAAAACTCACCTCCTGGTCGTGGTGGACAAATTCACAAAGTGGATAGAAGCAGAACCCGTGGGAGATTGCGAAGCTGAAACATCAGTCAAGTTCTTGAAAAAGGTCATATTCCGCTTTGGGTATCCCCATAGTATCATTACAGACAAGGGAGCAACACCTCTGAAGGAGCTACACAAATATTTTGTGCAAACAATGGGATAAGACTGGACCTCACGTCAGTATCACATCCACAGAGCAATGGACAAGCTGAGCGAGCTAACCAGGAAATCCTCCATGGAATTAAGCCGCGCCTTATTGAAAAGGTTGAAGCATCTCCAGGATGTTGGGTGGAGGAACTGCCAGCCGTGCTATGGAGCTTAAGAACAACCCCTAACAGATCCACAGGATTTACACCATATTTCATGGTCTATGGAGCAGAAGCAGTTATGCCCAGCGACATCATACATGATTCACCAAGAGTTGCGGCCTATGTCGAAGCAGATAATGAAGCAGCTCGGCAGATTCAGTGGACACACTAGAAGAGGTCAGAGACTTGGCAGCATCTAGGTCAGCGGTATATCAGCAAGACTTGCGACGCTATCATGCCAGACGCATCAGAACCCGCACCTTTCAAGAAGAGACCTAGTGCTGCGACTCAAGCAAGACCACAAGGGAATGCACAAGCTATCCTCTCCATGGGAAGGACCCTACATCATCAGCAAAAAACTAAACAATGGATCATACTATCTGCTGGATGTGAGGGAAGAAAGCAGTGATCGCCATGACTTCGAGGATCGTGTGAAGCGCCTCGCCCTTGGAACGTCGCGCAACTGCGACCGTATTACAATAAAAAAGCTAATCAGAGCTAAGCTTCACCCCTTCCAGCTACCTATAGCTGAGTATCATCATAGCCACTAAGGGCTCCTGCTTCAAAATTGGTCGCCACCTAGGCGCGACCTGCAACACCCGTATCAGAAATCGGCCGCCACCTAGGCGCGGCCGTACCTTATGTATCAAAATCGGCCGCCACCTAGGCGCGGCCGTATGTCTCAAAACAGGATCGCCACCTACGAGCGACCCAACCCTATGTATAACACTCGGTTGCCACCAAGGCGCGACCTTATGTGTCATCATAATCAAAGCTGCTTATAGCTATATATCATTTGTTTATTGGGGGCTTTGTACCCTGAAACAGCGAACTTACTGGCAATTATCAAATTTACCTTAAGTCGGATTGCAACTTGCATTATGCGTCCAAAGTACTGGGGTGTGGCGTCAATCGAGCTTGATTGCCTATCATAGTCACTCTCGACCCTGAACATACATGTTCCTAGGAAATACTGAGTCGCGCGAGTGCCCACTTGCAGGATTCAGAAAGGCCTAACTAGAGGTCAATGTACTGCTTATAGTACGACAACACCACTTGCAACTGCTTATATCTTAACAATTATTTTTTATCTATGATATCAAGTTACAGGTGACGATCTTCAAAAACCTCTGAGAAGAATTGAGATGATTATCAAGTCACATCAGCCCAATCCTTGGGGCTACAATATATTATCATCAAAAATTTGAAGATTGGTCATCATCAAGTGCTGAAACTATCATGCTACCTTGACAAAGTAAGAAGCTCACGAAGCCAGATGCATCTTCCAGGCCGTCCCAAATAGTGCACGTAAAAGCCAATCCAACGTGATCATGAGTCGCAAAGCAAGGAAGCGCAAGCCAGAAAGGAAAAAGTGCAGCCTAAATGTCAAGGAACCCTTCAAGATCAAGAAAACATATCAAGATATCCTATGAATTTCAGGCTACACTTGGGGGCTAATGTCAGGGGAATAATTAACCCACAACTTATTCAAAGCCAAAAAACAGCGACTTAATGATCAGACTATTATTGGGCCGTGTAAAGATGGGCCGACCGAAGATTGCGGCGTATCAAAGGAAGGTTCCAGAAGGTCGGCGTTAACTTGGCTTGGAAGACAAGAAAGACAATCGGCTTCGTGTAGAACTCTTGTAACCTGACGAGGCTCTGTGTATATAAAGAGGACTCGCAGGACTTAGACGGGGACAAGCTATCAAGCCCTCGAACCCTAGTTCATACGGCGAGTACCGAGATCGGATCGCCTCCATTGTAACACAACATATATCATATCAATACCAATCTAGGGTAGGCAGGAAGTAGGTCTTTACCTCACATTGAGGGGCCGAACCTGGGTAAATCTGTGTTCATCTTTGTTCCTGCAATCCCAAGCTCGGAGACGATTGACTCGCGTAATCCCACACCTACGAAGTCATCCATGACATCTGACGTGACAAACCCACGACAATTCCGTCTTGAGCTACGATTTGTTTGTCATTTTTTGTTATGTTCTCTGGCACCTTTTTTCGTACTAAGTGCACGGCATAGTTCGGTACAGGTGCCGGCTTAATGAATGGAAGTATGTATCATGTTTTGTGTTGGGTTTGTTTGCACCAGCTGTATGCGTGCCGACATCATGAGTTTTTTAACATGTCTTAAGGCCTATTTATGCTTTGTGTGTACCAAATACGTATGGGAACATAAACTAAGATAACAGCACGTGATGAATCATTCGATTTTTTATGTGGTCGTGTCGTTAAGTCCGTACTACTTCACTCCGGTTGTAAATTCATTTTTCTTTCCATCGACCCAGCCGACACCCTGGGGTCAGCGGGTCTTGGTCTAATCCGTTTACTATGCATCGATACGGAAACAAAACTTTATTTAAATGTGCACCGACTCCGTCAGCTCGAGTGACCTGCGTTTCTCCGACAACTCGGTGGGTCCGGTTCTGTTGAAAAGGTCAGATTTATCAAAGGGAGATAGGATCAGGATGAAAAACATACATCAGATGCGGTTCTTCTAACCGGTACGACGACTTTAGTGCATGGCTCATACCACCCTCCCTTGTCATTAAATACAATGACACGTCCAACGCTACTGAGTGGACTAACCAGAACCATCTCGGCAAAAGAGACCTTGGCCGTCTTCCCCTC
Source organism: Poa pratensis (assembly GCA_947311845.1). Classification (NCBI taxonomy): domain Eukaryota; kingdom Viridiplantae; phylum Streptophyta; class Magnoliopsida; order Poales; family Poaceae; genus Poa; species Poa pratensis. The sequence goes on along the minus strand of CAMZMU010000041.1, from coordinate 113,930,535 downwards.
GTGGATCCGGCCGACTCCAGTTCGTCGAATCCAGGGAGTCGGCAGGACTGACCTTGTCCGTTTCCCCGCTCGTGGATCCGGCTGACTCCAGGCCGTCGAATCCAAGGAGTCGGCAGGACTGACCTTGTCCGTCTCCCCGCTCGTGGATCCGGCCGACTCCAGGCCATCGAATCCAGGGAGTTGGCAGGACTGACCTTGTCCGTCTCCCCGCTCGTGGATACAACCGACTTTAAGCCGTCGAATCTAGGGCGTCGGCAGGACTGACCGGAGTGAACTATGGTTCGTTAGGGGATGTTTGGATAATGTATTATTTTGTCATTAGCTACTATTGTATCTATTGATCTTATTATGTTGGGACTCCAGGCCATCGAATCAGGGGGTTGGCAGGAACGACAGTACACTCAGGTTGAGCCGGCTCTAGTGACAGTACGGGCACACCATATGGTTAAGCAGGATGATGTTTCCCATCGGAATTTCTTTACTAAATTGGCTCCAGTGACAGTTCCTTTGTTTTTGTTGTTGTTGGGGGTCGTCCCGTTCTTCCTAGCTGACACCCCAGCCTCTCTGCAAGTTCCTTCGTCTGTAAGTCACGACATGACGGTCTTCCACATCAATTACAGTGGGCACGACATTAAAGAAAGAGTTAGCCAGCTCATAAAACATTTCCATGTATAAGGGTGACTCCCTGGATTCGCTGCAATCGCCGAGCAGTAAGTCGAAGAAGGTCAGTCCTGGAGTCAACGGGATCGCCAAGCAGTGAGACCGAGAAGGTCATTCCGGCCGACTCCCGGAACTCGGCCAGCACAAACATTCTCTGAGTCTTGTCGTTTCGTGCTTGCCGTATGACGGTGAGTGGGAAGCCGGCTACCTGGATTCCCTGGAGTCGGCGGGATCACCGAGTAGTGAGACGGAAAAGGTCTGTCCAATCAACTCGAAGGGCTCAACCAGTACCAAGAAAAGTATTATAGATGTGTCATTCGTTTAATCCAAAGGGATTCTTTAGGAAGGTTTCTCTGTTTTGTCTCTACGTGTGCCGCATTAATAGCGCAATCCCATCACTCTGACTTCTTCCTTACAAACGCCATGTCGACTTAATTGTTGCCGACTTAATAAATTCGGCTGGTACGTTGTGTTGTGCTGGAAGGAAGAACGATTTTAGACCCGTCTGTCGTGTCGTATCTGCTTTCTCGCTACTGGTTCCGCTTCGTTACATGCCTAGGTGCATTAAGAAAAAAGCAGGCAACTACCATATCAATCGAACACATCATCAACGTAACAGCATGTGGTAGGTGAACTGGTTGCTATGAAAATCCTTGAATCCAAATAGACGGCAACACGAAGATACAATATGGCCTCTCCACTTAGCTGTATGTCTGTGAATGTTGACTTTATGACGTGAAGTGATGTTCGAGTCGGAATATGGACACTAATCCTACGCGGCGTCGTCTATTTAAAAACGTCCAAATGGTGACGTTGGTGACAACAGTAAACATGACCGATGCTCAATGGTACTAACATCATTTCCTTCCGGCTTCATCTTGCTTCTAGCGAGGCGTACCACCCTAGGGAAGCCAGCGTCTTTTATTATGGCGAGTGTTTCCTTGAGCTGACCTGTAGTTATGGCGATCCGACTATTACCGAGTAATGTTTAGGCGTGTTGGTTCCGTGGATTCTTTACATTTCCATTGTGAAATTCGTCTAGCTAAGGAATTCGGCGAACCTGGTGAACTTTGGCTTAGATGTGATTTTAGGTTAGGTGAGGAGATAACTAAGTAGGTGCGGATAGTTAATGTCTTCTTCTATTCGCTACTGGAGTCGGCGAGTGGGAAGCCGACAAGACTTCCAGCTGCTGATCATGTCGGCTTCCTGGAGTTGGCTCTCACATTGTCAATTCAACCATCCAAACACGCCGACTCCAGGAGACCCGTCTTAATGCACCCATCGAATACTCCGACTCCAGGAGCTGTAAGTTCCTTCCTTAGGAAGTTTTGGGGCAAGTATCTTTGTCGGGAAGACCTGGAGCCCATACGCGGTTCCTATCTGCGGTGAGCTAGAGATCCTGTGTACAGAGAGTCAGAGATCCTGACGTTATATTCTCCTTGCCCATACGTGGTTCCGTATCCTGCGTTTGTTGTTGTTACTGTGCGTATGTCGGCTTGTCGAATCTTTTGAGTTTGTCTTAAGCCGGATGTCTGTTTTGTATGTTGGTGTGTCATTTTGTTTCGTACTCTGTATCTGTGTTGGAAGATTTCTTCCTTATACCCTGACGTGTTGTCTTAAGCGGTACCGTCCTCTTCGCCCGTTTGTTGCGTTTTCCAGGTGCTGTCGGTGGTTATGAACATAGGACGGAAACCATCAGCTACATCAAATATCTCGAATGTCCTCTATTCGTATGCTTGTCATTTGGCGAAATTTGGCGTATTGTACATTCAAGTTTTGTTTGTTTTTATCACGAACAAACAATCACATAAGAAACATAAAAGTGGCCATGAGAAGAAAATGTAGCTGCGCGATGAAGCTGAATCGGAGGAAATCTTATCGGTCGATTTGGTTTTTTTGTCAGGTGGACTCAAGCTTCTCCGCTCTTAGCCCTGTCCGGTTATGTCGGCTCGCTTCAGCCTGTCTGCTTAGTGGCCGGTGGCACATGCCCTGCGTCTGTGTTTGGTTTTTTTTTCAAGTGTGGTAGGCACCTATCGAACTCGCCGGCTTACTCGATACGGCATGAGTTTTCTGGCTGTCTCAGCTCGTGTACTCCGCTAGGCCCAAGCGTAATCCTTGTCCGGAACTCGGCGCAGGGGAACCTAAGTTAATACCGTCTGTGCCTGAAGCCGGCGACGTGATCATGTTATGCCGAGTTGTTCACTGTTGATGCTTATTCTAGGGAGCCCAGGTCGGTTAGCTTATTTTGTTGCTTTATTTGTGTTCTGCTTTTTTCTTCTGTTTTTGTTTGTTTCGTGTTATTCTTGATTGACCTGTGATTTAGTTCCCGTCTTAATGCACAGTTCGATCAGGCCAACTCCTGGACTCGGCGCGAACAGTGTTTCTCTCCGTGGAAGAGAGGTACTATGGGACCGCCTAATTGTAGTCTCTCGACGATAGGTAATGGGTGTCTCGTCCAGCCGGCTCCCTGGACTCGGCTTCGAAAATGAGGTGTGGTTCCTCCATCGGCTGTTCTTTGTTAGTGTGTCTGATTCATGGACCCGATCATCGTTTTAGTCAACCTGTGATGTTTGGAGGCTTTCTACCGGTGAAACATCATGTATAAAGGGCTATATATGAAATTTATCGAGCTGTTGTACTATAGATCAAGTTGGCAAAAGAATTCCCAAAAAACATGAGAAGCCATTTCATGTGTGAAGGGATCTCCTAATAAATCCATACACGATGGAAATAACTAACGGTACATGGTGATCAGTATGATGCATATTGTTGCCACGACTTGGCTTGGAGCAGCCTTTACTTCTGCAGTGTCTTATGTGCGTTTTTCACCTTGGTAACATGTTCTTGGACCAGGTTGCCGATGTCGTTCCATGTAGCTGCGAGTATTATAGCTTGGTTAGTTACGTAGGTACAGAGGCCATCTCGACGAGGTGGGTCGATCTTGGGGCGTCCACCTATGTTGGGCGCCGGAGGTTACTCTGGCGGCGTGTTTCGTGCTGCTGGCGTTGCTTCTGCCTGAGCGAAGCGATCCTCCAGTTCCCTCACGAGATCTACGTTGGCTCTGTACTCGGCCTGTGTCAGGGTGAGATATGGTTGGCAAATGGGTTGTGACCATATTTTCTTTGTACAATTGTGTTACTAGATGTTACCTGTAAGGCGTCCATGAGCTCGTCTACGAGGGCGTCGAATCGAGCGTCCCTTGATGTCTCGCGTCGGAGGCATCCCATAGCAGCTACGGCCCTGCGTGAGTTTAGCATGTCGGGGAGCTGGAACCTTAGCGTCCGGCGTCTGTCCCGGATCAGACGGTAAAGGTGAGTTCTTGCGCCGAGATTCGTCTTGGGGGTCTATCGTGTCTCTGTTGTCTCTTGTTTGGGTGAAGCTTGGTAGTGGGTACTCGTCTGCACCGTCGTCGGACATGCCGGCGTTGATATTTGCAGAAGGGCTAGCGAGCGGGGGTTGGGGGTTGGTGTGTGAGAGTGTTGCTTCGGTTCTTTGTTTTATGGTACTGTTTATTACCATTAGACCGTTGCTTGTGTATTTGTGGTGACGTGTTATTGGGGAAGTTGTGGTTGACTACTTTTTGGGTTTAGTCTTTTTTAAATCATCAGAGACTTAGTCGATTCCAGTTTACGTGCTGGAGCCGGCATGAGCAGGGAGTCGGCAGGACTGGTCTCCTCCGTGTCACTGCTCGTCGATCCCGCCTGCCCCCTGGAGTCGGCGTGGCATGTGTTCTTCCGGCAACTCAATGGAAAAGATAACCGAGATGATTGAACGTGTCATTGAACATGAAAAAATTAATGGAGAGAGGTGGTGTCCTGACAGACATAGTTGGTCAGGTCTATGCTTTGTTAGTAGTATTCTGTTTGATTCAGATTGACAGTTTGGTCGGACAACGAAATCGGCACCAACGGCGAGACGTCAGCTAGGAAATGGGCAATCGGGGCCGAATTCGTCCTGACTGTCAGCACAATGCAACGTAAGCAGCGAGACGTAGAATGTCAGTCCTGCCGACTCTGTGGATTCGCTAGAGTCGGCCGGGTCGCCAAGCACTGTTATGGAGAAGGGGTTTGAAGAAAAGTCTTGGTGTCGTCGATATGATTTTTGTATTCACATTTCGTTGTTCGAAGTGAACGAAGAGGTTCGTTGCTACTACAAGATCAAATTTCCCAGAATGAATATGATCAACAAACCGACAACCTACAAAAGAACAAAACAAAAGCACCCCCTAAAACACCATCTTTCCACCCCTAAACCGTCGTTGGAGTTCGTCGGGTTACCCCTTCTCTGTCTTAAGAGCGGTGGGTCAAAACGTGGAGTCGGCGGAGTAGGTGATGCCCATAGGACGCGTCGAGAAACCAAGAGGACCAAAAACCTGGCCCAGAAAAAACGTGAATAAGAAGTTCGTCTTTTTTGTGTTGGTTACCATGTTTAGTCCGTCCGTGTGTGTGGAAAGGTAGACTTTTGTAGAAAAGGCATTCTCTTCCTTTCGTACGGTTTTATCATGTCGGATCCCGGAGTTGGTTCTCTTGGATTCGGCAGGCAGATTTGTCACCGAGTAGTGGGACGGAGCAGGTCGTTCCTGTCGACTCCCGACACTCGGCCAGTATCAACGTTTTCTGAGTTTCTTTGGCGCACGACACCCCGAGCCCTGTTTTCACGACCGTTCCTCCTCAGCTAGAATATACACGCTGCATGTAACGGTCGTGGATGATGATTGTGTCTAGAGAAGACGTACTAGCAATTAAGACGGAAAGGAGGGCTGGTTGCGTCAACTCCACAGAGTCGACAAGCCGGCGACTTTTTGGACTTTGTCAATATGTCATCTACTAGTACTAAACAGCTATCATGATGATAGAGACTGGCTTGGTCAGTTACATGGTAGTCGCACGGTTTTTCTACGGTATATGACCTGGTAAATCAGTGATCTCGAGGTTCCTCATTCTTAGTGAGGCGATCACCTCAGCCTCTGATTCACCGGGCCTGTACATACATACTTGCAAGCAGATCGATGAACGGAAGTAAGTTAAATTAGAGGCAAATAGCTTAAAACGGATGTAAGGAACTGAAAGCAGAGAAGGAAGTGAGAAATCACTTGGAAGCAGGGCCCGTCTCCCGTGCAGCCATCGTTCGGGAAGGAGGAGTAGGTGGCGATCGATGTAGTAGCTAGAGATGGAAGTCGGTCAGGGGGAACTAGGGGTTGCCCCTCTATTTAATTACGGGAGATAGCGGCGGTTGCGGAGAAGTGGAGGAGTTAACTCGTCCCCACGTCGTCACTCCCCACTAAGAATGCACGTCCTGAAACCACTATGTCCCATCTCTGCTGCATGCATGGAAACCGAGGAGTTTACCCTCCCCATAGTAAACCTCGATGGTTCCACCGCATTGGACTGTTTCGTTCTACGTTTCACGGTCCGGCTCGATGTTGTCAAATTGGATCACGCCTATAATCGTCTATGGTCTCCCAAAGCCTGAGTGTCTAAGTCAACGCATATTACACATGGGTTTTATAATCTTAAACCATTGATTATTTCCATCCTGTATGGCGTGTCGTTAACCAAGAGCTCGGGGGAGCGTGCGCCAAGGCGCACCCTGAAATCTAGTACATATGAACTGAGAGAGATCCACATGACTGGTGGTAGCTACATGTGGACAAATAGTCAATCCTCCCTCACATTGGAGAAACTGGATAGATTCCTCATGACAGAGAATGGGAGCAGCCCTTTCCACTGGTTCGAGTTCATAAGCTCTCTAGAGAAACGTCATATCACTGCCCCATTATCTTGGACACCATGGAGGGTAGAGAAAAAGGAAGCAGGAACTTCAGGTTTCATAAAAGGTGGATTAAGGAGGATACTTTCCTCGTGAGAGTATCCAAAGTTTGGTGCCAACATGTTAGGGCCAAAAGTAGTCCGGAGCTCTTCCAAATCATGTTGAAGAATGTCAAGAAAGACATAAGAGGCTTAGGTGCTAACTTGAGATGTCAAATGATTTTGAAGAAGAAGAATCTGATTGCTGAATTGTCTGGCTCGGAATCTTGGGAGGAATCTTCCTTCCTTTCTTCTAACTAGATGCGAAGAAGGATCATTACCCAAAACCATTACTGCATATATCTGAACAGGAAGAAGACATCTGGAGACAGAGAGCTCTAAAAGGTGGTTGCTGCATGGTGACAACAACACATAATTCTTTCACAGAGTGACTAATCGGCAAAAAAGGAAAAAAAAAAATCTTTTCTTTGAGAAACACAAGCAATCCTGAGATGAGTTAACGATTTGACATGTACTCTTGGATATATTTATGATTTCCCTCTTAATGAAAATATGTATATATGTTTTTGCACATTCTTTGTAAAAAAGGAAACTGAAACTGATGGCCAAAAAATGTTAAACAACTTAGCCATCACTACACTATCAGCACTTTCATGACCCATAAATTCTAGTGATGCCTAGTTAGAAACAGGGGTGCAATATGAGCTGAAGTTAGCAGTTTAGACTTCTCAAGAGACTGCCATCACCACAAACTCTGCCATCCCCTGGTTGGGCCTCTTTCGTCTCTGCATAAAACGAACTTCTCAGTCAAATGAGGCTGGCACTTAGCAGCTCATCTGCCTACAAAAGCAGCAAGTATTGGAAAACTACAAGCCTAGTCTCCAACTCTCAAGGTAATCTCATTTACAAATAAGATTGGAGATATGAAATGGAAGACGATTAATGTCTTACATTCATCAGTTATTCATAATTCTTATTACTTCAAATCATCACATTACAAATACATGTTACACAGTAGCGGCGGCGTGTAACTGGTATTTATATTGCTTGTGTGGAGACTTGACAACCTGAGACCATCTTCGTGATTTTATTCATATATCTTTCTGAACGGTCTTGAGATTGGTTGTGAATTGAGCGATGACCCCAGCTTGACAACGTTGTAAAATACAATTTAGCACTAACTAAATGTACACAACGATATCTTAAACATGAATATTGGTTCCAGAAGGTATACACATGTATTATCTAATCATGTGCCAAACTCAGATGTCCTAAGAAACCATGCATAACAAATATCTTTCGGCTTATTTACAAGGATACTACTTACTAGCTAACTGTTGTTGAAGAACTAAATATAGGTGTGGCCTCAGTTCACGGATAAATAATTGGAACAATTTACTTTCACTACCCCATTTTTCCAGCGAAGAGCTGAAGTATGCTCGCAATTTGGGTTACCAGATTATACCACTCAGGGGTTACTTGTTTGAGGAGATGATCATACCTCTTCGCCAGCAGACAAGAAGCTAAGAAAAGTGGTGACGATGCTATGGCATATGTTTACAAGATTCTTTTTTTTTTAAGGTTTATGACAGTAGGGAAGACCCCTACTGCCTCAATATATTAAAGCAATAAATATTTACAAATTTACATAGCCACACGGGCTTTAGTTCATGGTCTAAAGAGTCTCAGCAAAAGAAGTTATAAAGGGGTGAAGCTCAGGCCTAGTTCTATGGACTAGTAACTTGAAATCCTCTAGAAATCTTATTTTCCAAGAGTTTATTGAAGGGTCTATCCCATTGAAGAGTAGATTATTCCTCTCTTTCCAAATGCCCCACCCTGCCACAGTGAAAATCTCTATAAACATAGGCTTATTCCATGATTGTTTTCCTGCTGCCACAATTTGGAGGCGATCACCAGTGTGCTGCCAATCCATCCCAACAATGCTCCAACATTGCAAACTGAATGGGCAGTAAAAGAATAAATGTTCCAGGGTTTCCTCCACATTCTGATCACACATCTGACAGGTATAGCCTGAGTTTAAGACATAGTTCCTCCTTCGGAGCATATTCCTGGTGTTTAGTCTGTCGGAAAACAGGAGCCAACAGAAGAACTTCAGTTTCGCATTACATTTGGATTTCCAGATCCATTTGAAAGCCTTATGAGATATGATGTTCCGGAAGCAGAACTGATAATATTTCTTGGATTTGAATTGTTTGTCGCCCCATATATATTGCCAAGCATCTTTGCCATTTGGTGAGAGCTCAATATTAACAGTGTCAGCTTGTAAGTCTCTAACTTCTTGCATTGCTTCGGGCGATAAGGGGAGGTGAAAATTATCACCTAGAGTCGGAGCTGAGAGAAAAAGCCGAGCTGAATTGTCTTCCTTGGTGGCATAAGAAAAAGCTCTTGCATATTTTATATCAGCTATTTGATCCATCCACTGATCCTTCCATAGCAGGATAGTGTCACCTTTGTTAATCTTGCATGTCGAAATTCCCCAAAAGATAAGGCTCAGCTTCATAACTTGCTTCCACCAGAAGGAACCACAAGAATCAGCCGCATGTGGGACAATCTCTGAATAATATGCCTGCCAGATCAAGGTAACCCATGGGGTGTCCTCCTTATTGTAGAATTTATGATGAAATTTGAGCAGCAATGCCTCATTCTGAATTTTCAGATTAAGGACCCCAATTCCCCCTTTGTCCTTGGGTCTACAAACCTTGTCCCAGGCAATTAGCGCATTACATTTTTCACCCTCCTCTGTTTTCTTGTTCCAAAGGCAGTACCGCCTAATCTTCTCAATGTGTTCTAAAATCTTTGGTGGCAGTTGCAAATTGCACATATAGAACATTGCCACAGACGACAACAGAGAGTTAATCACTGTAGTTCTTCCACTTTATGACATCATCATAAAAGTTGCCATGAGTTTCCTCTCAATTCTATGGACTAATGGCATTAACTCAAGAACTGTTGGCTTTGTTGTTCCCACTGGCAGGCCTAAATAAGTAAAAGGTATTGAACCGACCTATCGCAGCAGTGGAACATGGGGTTCCCCCGATGCTCCAAAGTGGGTCCTCCGCTGGGGCCCACCAAGAAGATGGACAAGGCAAGGAGTCAAGTACAGCAGATGGGTCAGCCCATCTGCCTCAAGGACACCCGACAAGTTCGACATCAAGTCTCTGCGGCTAAGGACCAGGTGACCTTCCGGGTCACCCCCTTGCCCGGAGAACCAGGCAAGACACCCACGGGTCCGTGCTCCCGGCAGGAGGCCAGGCGCACCCCCGGGTATCCATCTGTACCATCGAGAGGATAAGATCGCCAGCTCGCCGGAAGCTGGTGGAAGACTTGGGCGCCAAGATGAAGGCCGCGCCCTGGTGACGTTGCCATGAGCGTAGTTGGTAGGGCGGACAGGCTTTGTCTGTCCCACCTTTTCCAAGGGCGGACGACCGCTCCGCCCTCCTCAGAACGGTTGGAGGAGAGAGTGCCACGTCTCCTCCAAGGACCGCCGAGGGGTTTTTCCCGCCAAGACCACTCACACCTCTCGCGTGCCCATGTCGCATCCCCTTAGCCTATAAAAGGAGGACCATGGAACCGAAGAGAAGGACGAAAACGAGATAGAAGCAAGCTAGAGCTCAGGCAAGACTAGACTAGGGTTCGGAAGGTAGAGAGAGAGGTGATCTCCCCAGGGCAGGATCTGCTCTTCGTCTACCTCGGGCCGAATCTCTGCCGGGTTCACCCCAGAACACCCTTGTACACCCCACCATGATGAACCTCTCAATCCGAACATGCAGGAGTAGGGCTTTTAGCCTCCGGGCGGCCTGAACCTGGGTAACTCTGTGTGTCCTGCTATGTTGTTTGATCTCTCCCTCTCGACGAAGAACTTGGGGTCCTTGCTCCCGGGTAAGACATCTTCCAGCCTCCTTCGCGCCCCGTGCCGAACCTAAAAAGGGGGTATCATCTACTCCCGGTGTCCGTCACCCGAGACACGACATCTGGCACGCCAGGTAGGGGGTGCAAGCGCTGCATTCGTTTTCTTCTTCATCGACCTCAAGTTCAGCGTCAAGTTCATCGTCAAGTTTTGCGTCGAGCTTCTCGTCCGTGACAAGATCTGCTTCAAGACCCCTGGCGCCTTCGGAGCAGCATTAGTTTCGGCTCTCACAGGCGAGGCGCCGAATCCGACGGCCAAGATGACAAAGAAGAGAAAGGCTAAGGCAGCCATGGAGTTTCTGCGGTATCCAGGACTCGGTTTCGTCCTAGGGGAGCCCTCGTCGACCTCCGCCACCAAGGGTCGGGACTTTGGAATACAGTTTGTACGACCAACGGCGTATGTCAGTCCTTTAATCAGTGAGAAAAGGCCTCAGGAAAACGCCATGAGCATCGATGTACCTTCCCCCTCGTGGACGCACGAGGAAAGGGAGGAACTCTGCTCCGACGTGACACCTGCAGCGCAGCCTCTGAAAGGCGAAGGCCCAGATCAGAGAATGGAGGATGATCCTCACCTAGAAGATCCTCTCATTTACGTGCCCCAAGAGCTCAAGATTCCTCTGCGCAAAGATGGCCAGCCTGGAGTGTGGTGCATGTACCACAGATCTGATAGACACAGTCTGGAAGAGTGCCGCCAGTTCAACGATATTCAGTTAAAGCAGAAGAACGGGGAGTGCTATGCCTGCGGCGAGCCCGGACATATCTACAGAGATTGCCCCTTAACCAAGAAAGCAAAGAAAACCAAGGCCAATCCCAGCGCTCCACAGAAGGGAAAGTCTTTCCGGACCTTCTCTAATGCCTCTACTCAGACTGAGGAGCGTGAAGAGCCAAGCCCAACCCAACGGACACAAGATTGTCAAAGATTAACTGCTGCTAGTTGGGACCAAACTTTCGTCTGCGGCAATTCTGACGAAGGAGAATGGGAACTCCCGGGTCATCTAGTGACAATACACCCGGGACCGAGTGGACCTCCCCAGAAGTACTGGATCGCAAAGTGGTTAGCTTCCAGTCCTCAGAAGTAAAGAGCATCCGGGTCTACGGACCGGCATTTCTATCATGCCAGCCAGTTGCCGGATCATCAAGAAGGTGAGCTCCGGGTTTTGCAGTAAGAGGGTCTCCGGACCGACATTTCTATCATGCCAGCCAGTTGCCGGATCACCAAGAAGGTGGTCTCCGGGGTCTCTGGACCGGCGTCAGCCAGCCAGTTGTGCCTTCGAGCGGCATGCAAGGACCAGTCCCCGCAAGGGTGTACTGGGCCCTTGGGTATATTTCGGCACGGAAGCCCTGTTCCCGCCAAGAATTGTGGGGCAGGGCAGAATTATGTATGAAAAACGACATAGAAGACCCACACGGCGGCAGCGCGACGAAGTAATTGCCGGAATATAACGAAAGGAGGTCAAATGCGAGCTAAGTATAAACGCGCTCGCGCAGACTTTTTCCCATTTGCATCGGTTTTATACACTTTGGCTAAAGCGAAAGCGGGCGTAATCTTGGGGTAGCGCCTCCGCGACAATACTGTCAGTTTCCCTCGGGCAGTGGAGTCGTGGGCTGAGGTCCGTACGGTCAAGACCGGTGGGTCCCTGGGGGGTTGCGCCCTGTGTCAGCAATTCAGAACAGTCTGATTGCTCACGGCTGGTTAGCGCTCGCGCCCTTGGACCCTTCCCGAGTGCGTTAAGCCCCCACGAGTGCAATAAAACTCATGTAAATCGGGAAAAAGTTATTTACATTCCAAAGTACAAAGTTCATAAGCCTTTCGGCGGTACAATTGCAAAAGCATGGTTCACGGCCTTTGGTATTGTCCTGTCCTTTGCAGGATCTTATAGGTTTACGGGTTGTCTTCACGGGAAAGACGCCCCAGGATCTCGTCCACTTGGCCAGCAGCGTTTGGAGGAGTCAGCATCCTGGGTCCCAGCCTCCCAACTCGGACAGCAGCGAAAGCTGCGGGTGCTGCTGGTGGAGGGCCACGACTATGCGGGTGACGGCCTACCGGATCGCCTGCTCTCCTTCCGGGAAAGGGGCCCTGCTTGTACGCTCCCGGACACCCCTAACCAGCGTCGCCACGTACTCCAAGAACGCAGGATAATGCATGAAAGTGCGGGAATGGTCAGCTTTGAGGGTGGGCGGAGAAGACACCCCCCAAATCAGTGAACTCTTTCACAATCCTTGAGGACCACGTGGACATCTTAAGCAAGATGTTGTGATCCAGTTGAAGCTGAAAACTTAGATCAGATGGATGAGTGACGCCTAGGTGAAACATAGTGATAAACTGGTCTCACTATAGTCGATATTTCAATTGGTTTTGATCTTTATTGTGAGTGCTACGGTTTATCAGGTATCAGCATAACCTAGAATATGCAAACGTTTACATTATGGTTTTCTCTTTTTTTTTTCATGCATGGATGAATATGTGTCGATCCCTTATGCAAGCAAATTTGTAAATAGAGGCAAATACTAATTATTTATTTCATCCGTTTTCTACTGAATTATGTTCCTGAGGGAAAAAAAACGCTTCATGGTGTGCATTCTCATGTTTTGTTAATCTTTAATCATTCCACTAATGATGTCCGGAGATGCACAAATTTGGCATGCTGAAGTAGTTCAAATAGGGGCACCAAAGCTATTCATAAATTACTGTCAGAAAATTTAACTTTTGGGAAACTTTTCCAAACCTATGATTTATTTTGACCAGGACAAAGTAGGGGAGGACCCCATGGTTAATTTTCTAATTAATAAAAGAAACAAAATATTTTCATATTATGTACAAGGGAAAGAGTCGTACAACAAAATTACAAAGAGCGATTCTATCCAAGCCAAAAGTTATGATCTGTGGGTAACCTTGAACCTACGTGAAATAAGAACAAACTGCCACCAACAGCTCCCTTTTGAAAAGATTTCTCATCTTTTCTAGAAATGGGGAGATCCCAACCGCTACATCATGCAAAAATGAACTGCTATACATAATATAGCTTGGAATCCTAAAACATGAAGTTACTCGGGATTTGCATGTCTACAAGTGCAAAAGATTTATCACCTAAAACGTGGAAGTATAGGCCGGAAAGCTTTCAAATTGAATAGCGTAATTCCTATACGAATTTTGGCTTCTTATTTCGCTTACATTGCTCACAAAATGATATCAATTAGAAATAAACTAGTCATTAACCCGTGCACCTGCACGGGCTAGCTATTAGCTATTTTTAGGAATATGTATTAAGAAATTGAAAGCAAATAGTTTTCACCAATTCATTCAAAATATGTTTTTCAAATATCAACCATGCGGAAATTACAGATATAAATTTGAATATTATAACATCAACCGGTGTACACTATAATCAGTAAGACAATTGTATAAATATTATTTCCTGATTGGAGTAGTTTTATTTGTGAGTTTCAGTAGACGTAGACGGCATTAGTATGTTTCTACAGTTGTGCGGTCATAGGGCATCTTCAGATTTGCAGGTCATAGTCTAAATATTAGGTTTTAAAGTATAGATTATATAGTTCTTGGATGTAACGTGTTGCCGTTTCAGAATCCTGTGCATTCGTGGGATTGGAAGAAAAAACATTTAGTTAACTTATCGATCCACATAGGATCGAGCATGATATAATCAGAATCATAAAATATATTATATAGTACCAAGTTATTTATTAAGAAAATATCTCCTTTGTTACATCTCAACTATTTAATATGCAAGGGTGAGATGTTAGACAAATTATTCCAAATTTCACGAAGATTAGTTTTACTACTAAGCGGGAGAATAACTTCAGGTTACTTAATAATATAATATTTCTTACATATATTCATATATCATCAGGGATAAGTTCTCGACGTTAATTATGGGTAAACAGGTCGAAGGAGATAGTACAAACATTTTCTGGTAATGAGAAATGAGGAGTAACAAAAATCCTTGTGAAGTATCCAGTTTTGATGACACTGACCTGATACGGCTGATGCCTCTCCTCTGCTTCCATTTTTGGTAGATGTCAGCATCGATTCATCGAGTTACTGGTGGCCTCAATCGTTCAACAACATTGAACTATGGAATTTCAACGCGGGACCATGCTGTGATTGATATTGTTTCGGGAACGCTCTTTCCAGGTTTTGATTTGAGGTAAAAAACGATGCATTAGTTGCTTCTCCCCACCACATGGCAGTGCTCAACATTGTTTAGTCAATCCGGGTACGCAACAAAATACATGCAGTCCTAGATTCTGAAAACACAAATGGTAAAAGAAAACACGATGGTAGTTTTCTTAAAGGTGTTATTTATTAATTATAAAGGTCGGTGTTGATGCAGCACCTGAATTTCATTTCATACAAAATTGTCGAAATGAAAAAACTAAGGACATGCACGACAGAGAGGAGGTATTAAGTGCAAGTTATAGGAATATGAAGGCCATATTTAGATACTGCAGAGCATCCATGGTGGACTTCGCTATGCCAGTCATAAGCTCCAGGTCAGAGAAGAAAGTTTGAAGTACATAATCCAGAAGTCTGCATGGCGTAAGTAACATGAATTAAGTCCTTGAATATACATAAAAACGAAGGAGAAAAACACAAAAAAGGTTGTTGAATAAATACGTCCTGCAAACATCATGTTTCAAATTGACATTGCCCACAAATTCTCAGTTATTACATAGAACAGTAAAAGAGTCATCATGAAAGATCTTCAGGCAATTAATCAACACAGAGAGAGCCTCCAAAATAAGAGAAAACATGGAGTCAGTGTATCTCCAGTAAAAAGGAAAGAGAAAATTCAGAAAGTGTTCCTGTTTCAGTAAATATGACCTCCAAATATCATGCATCAAATTGTCATTTTCTATTATTTTTCAGTTATTAGTCAGAGCAATACATGAATCATCACCAAGGATCCTCTGCCTAGAAAAAAACTGCGAGAGAGCCTTCAAAATTACACAAAGCATGTTATACATCCAGTGAAAATATAGATCACATCAGCATTTAATCTCCTTTTTCAGTCATGTTTTACCTATTCAGCTATATATTAGTAAACCAACGTCAAAAAATACTCTACAATGAGGACGTGAGGAATGGTTGATCAGTACAGATGTTTTAAGATATAAGAATTAACAATGAGGAAAAATAGAGGTAGTATAACCTGTGCGTAACTGGCCCTTGCTTATCGCTAGATGATTTTTCCATCCGCCTCGGCACGCTTTGCTGGCCGCTGGAATCCTCCATTGCCGTAAAGCTTAATTAGTACTGTGCAATTTCCCAATGACAACACCGATCATATCTATTTTAAACTGCCATCGGTACAGAGCAGCTCATCCACTCAATCATTCATCACGGAAATTGACTGGACTAAAAGAGAATCTAGACTGCAGCGTACACAAAATTTCAAAGCTAAAGGAAATCGAAAGTTTGCACGGGAACAGGTTCATCGAGAGGACGGATTCGATCCTGGTTTTTCTTAGATCGATCTGCATCATCAATTGATCACGGAAGTTGACGACGTGGGGAGCGGATGCGGGACACGTCGTCATCCAACGCCTCAATCATCCAGGATTGGAATTCTTTGAAGATGGGGAGTTGAGACGAAAGGAAATCAGGAGAGACTCGATCTGGTGACGATCCTCTTCTAGATGGCTTGCAGAATACATGTAGCGTTAAAGTCGAGGAAGTAAATCCAATCGCTCGGTGATGGGTCGTCAGAAAAGCCGCAGAGGGATAGGTTGTTCTTTTTGGCAGCCGTAGGCGTGCGTGTGGGATAGTTTGCCAGGACTCTACCCGACGGCTGTAAATCCATAATGCCTCAGATCGGACGGATAGTTTTGTTAAGTTTCCAGGATTAACGTGGTGCTTTCTACGGTGCCTCCAATTAGTAAATATAAGAAGTTACTTTAGATATGAAAATTCAAAATATGTTTTTGCTAGCCGCGCAATTGCGCGGGCCACCCAGCTAGTAAAATTGAAGAGATGAGATGGAAGACGATCTCAGTGTCTTACATTCATCAGTTATTTATAATTCTTATTGCTTCAAATCATCAAATTACAGATACATGTTACACAGTAGCGGCTGGGTGTAACTGATATTTATATTACTTGTGTGGAGACTTGACAACCTGGGACGGAGATAAGATCGTCAAATCTTCGTGATTTTATTTCATATATCTTTCTGAACGTTCTTGAGATTGGTTGTGAGATTGAGCGATGACCCCAGCTTGACAACATTGTAAATGCGCATGAAGTCACGGAAGGTGGTGGTGCGGTAGCAAGATGGGTTTTCCTCACTAATAAACTCATCAGCTGGACCAATCAGACAGTCTGGAGTCGGCATGATGAAGGCAGCCACTGATGTTCGTGCAAGCACTGAGTTTGTCATGACCCGGTGCTCTATGCTCTTCAAAAACCCATTTGTCACAACCTGCATCCACATGAACATCCAATTAACATGGCGATGATCTATAGAACACTTTTAAAGAGGCTAAAGTGACCAATTACCTCAAGTTGCTGGCCAAAGTTAACGATGAAGGCACTGGGAGCAGGATCAACTTTGATCCAGTCTCCCTTGTAGGAAACCTCGAGACCATTGACAGCACCAGGAAGTAGGAGTGTGATGACGTTTCGGTCACAGTGCGGTGGCGCTCCAAGCGCCTTGTCTGGGTTCGGGCATGGCGGGTAGTAATTGATGTTGAGGATCACGTTGCCGTCGCTCATGTCCCCTTGGAAGTAGTTAGGCCGGAGCCCCATGCCCTCGCACAACAAGCTCAGTAGTTCCATTCCCATGCCTCTTGTCTGGATGGTGAACTCCTCGATAGTGTCACTGTGGTGCGATATATAGCATATCAAAGAAATTATTAACATCAACAATTCATGCATGTTGAATATATAGTTGCAGATGAGGAGTCATAAAATTGTGTATGTATTTATGCGCCACATTTGTTATTCTTATTTTACCGGAGCCCTTTGGGGTGATCGGGCCACTCGTTGAGGCTGTCGTCAATGGGGAAGGGGCAGGAGAGACGGAGGCAGTCCCGCCAGTACTTCTCGCCCCCGGTGTCGTAGGTGGCGCCCGAGAAGAGCCGGTTGGGCTTGTGTCTGTCCTCCGAGTAAAACGCTGCCTTGTCCTCGGATGGCAAACAGAAGTACTGCTCGCACATGTGCTCCATGTCCAGCATCAGCTGTTTGGAGACACCGTGGTTGACCACCTGCTTGACGTACCAAGTAAGCGCATGGTTATTACTTTTGGATTGTGATTCTAGAAAACCGAGACAGAATAAAACACATGCAACTAAGTTATACGATAGTTGATTGGCTTGTGTGTACTAGCCTGGAAGAAACCGAGCTCCTTGCCGGCCTCCAGGATTGCACGGCAGACCTCCTCACGACTGCGTGACATATCGACGATGGGCAGGGAGACGACTGCCGTGGTAGCTGGCGGGAGCTTGTCAGGTGCGAAGATGAAGCTATCCTTCAGCGACACGTGTGCTGGGGTTGAGTGGAGGATGTTCTCCATCGTAGAATCAGGGGGACTGGAGACGAGATGCGGAAAGGAGAGGGGAGGGCAGGGTGCACTGTGTTATCGTTGGAGTTCACCATGCACCACTTATGTAATGTTCAGCCTTGATCCATCATGCTGGCATGCGCGGCGTTGATCATGCTTGATGCTCAGGCCAAGACAAGGTTCCTAATATCCAAGACAGAGACGCACCAACCTATCTTCCACTCCATGATCCATCAGTTGGCTAGTGTTATATAATTATTATACACTAGTCAACGTGTACGTGTCTCATAATTTATTATATTATATATTTTCTCATTGAGTTTTTTTACCAAGACAGTTAAATATGGTTTATGGTAGGACGATGTAAGAGTACATGCAACACACCCATCCATGCACATGTCACTAAGAATTCTCCTGTGAGACAAAATATCTCTCGTGAATTATATTCAACTTCCATAAATCCAATTTAAAATTTAATAATGATATTTCATAGAAATCTTCAACGTCATCAAATAATAGGACTTTATTTTCTTAAACTCCTGTGGCACTCCTCTGGACTTCTAGGCTTACAAAATATCCTATATCTAAAATAAATAAAAACAAATCAGCGCCCTTCTCACTCTCTACTCCCCAATTATGAAGCTTCTTGCTCCCACGCAGCACAGGACCCCAATTCTATAGGTATCTTTTAGTAATTTTTAGATAGTTGTGGGACATATTTTCTATTTTTTATAAGATAAAGTCGATCGGCTTCTTTATTTGTAATGTTTATCGTGAATTGGCTGCAATAAAAATATGTTTAGTAAATTTTATTCTAAAATATATTCAAAATTATTTTTAAAACAAATAACATATATAGCATTGAACTATATTATAAAAAATGAATGGCATATATAACATTGAACTGATTTTACATGAATTGGCTAGCATGCATATATAGCATTGAACTGTTATAATGCTACCGTTGGTTACATGAATTGGCTAGTACTATGTATCGTTAGGGGCTTCGTTGATGAATGATAATCCATAGAACTGAAAAAAAGAGCAGAGAACATAAGGATACAGGTTTGCTTGGCTCTGGAGTTGGGGCCGGATTGTAGTTCGTCCACTCAGCAGCGTCGCCGACGATGACTGCCGCTCAACTGCTTCTTCCTTGTTGGCCGGCTGCCAGCGCTTCCTTGCCAAAATTCGTCGCCGTCGAGCAAGAACGACTACGCCGAGACCTCGTGAGCTCCTCTCCTGATCCCAGCCCTTCGCCTGCTCGACCGGCAATTCACCGCTCCCTGTACCATGGATGTCAACCAAGTCCTCGCCATGGAAGTCGCCCTGGCTACCGGCGCCAACCACGTCCTCGCCAGTCGCCATGTACGTCGCCTTGGCTACCGGCGCCAACACACTGTGCATGGGCGGCTCTTCCTCCTGTGCCAACAGGAGAAGCTCCATGTGCTAGTCCTTCACCGCGCACGGACCATGGACATCGACGCACATGAAGATTGCAGCTAGCTATTACCTGAGAATTCCATTACTTGAAGATTTCAGCTTGATGATGTGCCTTTGACAACCTGGGCGTGCTGCCACCCTGTCGGATCTTCAATTTGACGATGCAACTGAGGATCATCGATGTGTATAGGCATGTCGTCATGTCTCCAATCTGTCGTGCCAGCTTGATTGATCGTCTTTTATCTGCCGGCGTCTTTCGCCTATCGATTGATCTGTTCTGTGGCGTCATGTTCTTATGTTGCGGTCACGCAGATCCTGATCGCAGGCGTGATTCAAGCTTAGCGTGGAGATCTTGCTGTTGCCGGATGTGGCGACGCGAGGCCGCCGCCGCCCGGCCTTGCGTTTCTTGAAGTTCGGAAGATTGCCTTAGAGAGCAATCACACCTCCGCGTGGCATGCACCCAGAGAGCAGTCGCACCTCGTCATGGCATCCGCCGCCTAGAGGTGATCCGATGACAAAGAAAACTTTTTTAATGACGTGACGGATCAGAGGATTTTGATTTTATTACGTTTTTCTTTCCTTCCTTAACATACAGTGTTTTTCTAGGTCTACGTCTCTACTTCTATTGATTTCTAATCGTGCGTGTTGTGGGCATTGTGGCCAGACACCAAGACGTGTAGTATTCAAACTTTAGCTTCATTGCCTCAAGTCGATCCGACAAACGGAGGTTGCGATCCAATATAAGGATGGAAAAAATTGTTGGACACATTGGAATAATCTGGATCGTTGATTGAAAATTGAACGGACAAGATTTAAAGTGTTTGCTGCTCGACATCGGGACAATCTGGATCGTTGATTGAAAATTGTACGGACAAGATTTAAAGAATCCCAACATATTTGCTCTTTTAATAGTAGTATAGATAGTACTGTATTAGTTGGGCCGTTCAGGTAAGCATGCATCTCCAAGGCGGACAAGCAAGAAACATGCAACCATGCACCTACGACGCCCCCGCCGCTTCATCTCACGCATGCAGGGTCGTCCAGCAAGCTAGCCATGTCCATGGGATTTCTTAGTACTGTCCTCGCATGCATCCATCAAGCTCTGCGTGCTTGTTAGCTTTGCAACTTAGCTCTAGAGTCAATAGACGTACTAGCCAACTGCCGGCTGACGTGCCTACCCGTCCGCTCACCTAAACTGTCCGCCGACTTGCCACCCCGCTGTCCGGATTTGCCGTGTACAAAACTTTCGGAACACGGCAAAGAATTGACATATTTCCCCGCGCTCTGAAATTCAGTCTTTGCCGTGCGCCCTAAGTGGCAGCACACGGCACGGAACATGTTTGCCGTGTGCCTTCCTGTCAGCTGCACGGCAAAGCATGGCTCACATTTTTTTTTCATATGCTTTCTTTGTTAAGGCTTCTAGCATATTAATTTACTTCACTTAATTATATTTATTTATACTATATATATAAACCCTCCGGTGCGGGCCGCATGCGTCGACACCCCGAAAAAGTGTACCGAACGTGCAGGGCGTCGTCTACCCCGGACCCAGGGCGTCATCTACCAAAACTTGCAACGATCGTGATGCAGTAACGCAACGACACCAGATGAACACAAGATTCCATCAGTCTTTGTCGTGCGCCCTAAGTGGCAGCACACGGCACACAACACACTTGTATACATATGGTATGCCACAAACTATATTTGAGTGGGGTTCCGACGCTCCGGGGCCCCGTTTCGGCCAAACTCTGAATCCGCTGGAAAAACCCTAACGTTTTCGTCTACCCCCATAGACGTGCGTCGAAAGGGGTAGGCCAGTGGACTTTTTTACTTGGTTGTGTTATGTTAGGCCATAGGAACATGAGAAACCAAAGTCTACACCAGATCAACACAAGATTCCATCCGGTTCGCCCGAAAGGGGAGTTTTCACCTCTAAGTGCAGAAACTCACTAGAGAGAAAGTGAAGTCGTTGAAGCCGGTCACACCTAGGAGTAGGATATTGCATATTTACAACACACAACACACTTGTATACATATGGTATGGCACAACCTAGGTTTGGGTGGGGTTCCGACGCTCCGAGGCCCCGCTTCGGAGAAACCCTGAATCCGCTGAAAAAACCCTAACGAACGGCCAAATGCCTAATTATTATCTTATTTTATATTTATACTTATTTATTTATTAGTATCAATTATTTTACTACCGCACTCCGGCGAAGGAAACACACAAACTGCAACTGCTTGATCCAACGGCTCCCAAGCTCTCGAAGGAAACACACGATCCGCGTACTTGCTCCTGATTGGATAGCCGAATGGAGTCATTCGCTTGATCCAACGGCTCCCAAGCTCTCGAAGGAAACACACGATCCGCGTACTTGTTCCTGATTGGCTAGCCGAAGGGAGTCATTCGCTTGATCCAACGGCTCCCAAGGTCTCCAAGGAAACACACGATCCGCGTACTTGTTCCTGATTGGCTAGCCGAAGGGAGTCATTCGCTTGATCCCACCGCTCCCAAACTCTCGAAGGAAACACAAGATCCGCGTACTTGTTCCTGATTGGCTAGCTGGAGAGAGTCACTCGGAGAGGCGGGTCTAAAAGAGAGGCAGGAGTACACTTCACAACCATCTTTGGCAGTACACGGGTAGCGGAGAGCAAGATTTCTGAGAGGCAGGAGTTCCTAGAGTGGAGGCTGAATGTGAACCCTCCCCTCGGTCGGATCCAAGCAGCGGCAAGGATCTCTGATGATTAGCAACATCCCTAACACTTGTTCGGACGGTTGCAAATCATCAGAGACGTATTGCCGCTGTTTGGATCGAATGCCGATTTGTTGTCTCACGACCACGCGATGATTTGCCGATTTGCCGGTCAGAGTGGCCGCTGGAGAAGGTAGGCAACTTCGATCCGACGTGGTTCTGAAAGGGGCATGGTTAATTTAGGTAGTGCTTGCGCATGGTTACCATCACTGGATAATATAGTTAGAATAGTTTGAATAGGATGTGCTATAATAGGATAACTTAGTTAGAATAGCAAATAGAAGGTTGGTAGATGCCATATCAAGGTCCCAACCTTTGCTTTACAGATTCGGTCAGCGCTATAAGATTTTCTATTTTATGGCTCGAGGAGAGCGAGGATGAAGATGATATCTTCATGCCGAGTGAAGAGAGCAAGAAATCTGCAGCAGCGGCGGCGGCGTCGTCGCGAAGGGCAAGGGTGATGCGTCGTCGAAGGACAAGGGTGCTGCGTCGTCGAAGGGCAAGGGTGTTGCGTCGTCGAAAGGCAGGAGTGATGCGGGAGGCTGTGTCGATGGTAGATGAATTTTGGTTTTCTAATTTGCAGAGTACCATGTATCTTCAATTTATGTTGTGTTCTCGCTACTACCGATATTTTCTTCTCTGTGTAATTTATGTTGTCAATGTAATTTGCAGGGTTTGTTTAATATCAATGTGAAAAGTAGTCGAAAGGGGTAGAAAAGTGCCCCTAGGAACACCCTAAACAAAACTTGCATGGGTCCCTAATATATGTATAAGAGTGTGTTGGTAGGTTGTGGGAACCAAGATACAGCCCGAGGTGCGACCCCCTTCACCGACCCCTCTTAATCCGTAGTAAGTACTGACACTTAGAGGTGAAAACTCACATGTCGGGTGCCAGGCACGGAATCATGCGACAAAACACATGAAATGTTGGTTCCCCATGGTCCTATGTACCAACCTAACACAACCAAGCAAAAAAGTTCATGCGTCTACCCCCTCTCGGCGTCGGTCAAAGGGGTAGAACGACAGGTTTGACTTTTTTCCAGCGGGCGTAGGGTTTCCCTGAAACGAGAGTTCTCACCTATAAATCTAGAAACTTGGTAGAGAGAGTGTGCGATCGGTGAAGACGGTCACACACCGGAGTAAAATCTTGCACTTCCAAAACAATCAACACACGTGTACACACATATTATGGCACAACCTAGTTTTGGGTGGGTTTTCGGCGCTCTGGGGCTCCGATTCGGCGAAACCCTAGATCCGCTGGAAAAACCCTAACGTTTTCGTCTACCACCTTGAACGGCGTCGAAAGGGGGTAGGACAATGTAATTTTTTCCTTGGTTGTGTTAGGTGAAGTAAATGAACGTAGTAGAAGCCTTAACAAAGAAAATAAACAAATGAAGCATGTCGAAATAAAACAACCAAAGTGGTAAGTGCAAACATGGTTTGTCGTGTGGCAGCATAAAAGGCACACGACAAAGATGTGCTGTGCCATGCTGGACCTTGTAGGCACACGGCAAACATGTGCTGTGCCGTGCAGGCACCAGCAGGCACACGGCAAAGAATATATGTGCCGTGTGCTTTTTATGTGCACGCGGTATATCTTTTCCCGTCAATTTATTTATAGCGCGGGAAATTTGTTTAGATATTTCCCGCGAAATATTGGGGGAGGGCGGAAAATATGCGGATCATAGTCAACTATTTTGCCGTCTTATTACATAAAGGATCACGGCAAGGATATCTTTGCCGAGATGCATATATTTGCCGTGTGTTTTTGATCTGTTTTGCCGTGTTGTTTTCTTTGCCGTGTGCTCGGGGGCTTCTATGCCGTGCGTCTCGTATTTGCCGTGATCTTCCTTTTTCGCGCACGGCAAAGATTTCTTTACCGTGTTCCAAGAATATGCGGCACACGGCATAGGCACGTCCGCACGGCAAATTCAAATTTTCCCATAGTGCAAGGTCGTCCAGCAAGCTAGCCATGTCCATGCGATTTCTTAGTACTGTCCTCGCATGCATCAATCAAGCTCTGCGTGCTTGTTAGCTTTGCAACTTAGCTCTAGAGTCAATAGACGTACTAGCCAGCTGCCGGCTAACGTGCCTACCCGTCCGCTCACCCAAACTGTCCGCCGACTTGCCACCCCGCTGTCCGGATTAGCCGTGTACAAAACTTTCGGAACACGGCAAAGAATTGACATATTTCCCCGCGCTCTGAAATTCAGTCTTTGCCGTGCGCCCTAAGTGGCAGCACACGGCACGGAACATGTTTGCCGTGTGCCTTCCTGTCAGCTGCACGGCAAAGTATGGCTCACATTTTTTTTTCATATGCTTTCTTTGTTAAGGCTTCTAGCATATTAATTTACTTCACTTAATTATATTTATTTATACTATATATATAAACCCTCCGGTGCGGGCCGCATGCGTCGACACCCCGAAAAAGTGTACCGAACGTGCAGGGCGTCGTCTACCCCGGACCCAGGGCGTCATCTACCAAAACTTGCAACGATCGTGATGCAGTAACGCAGCGACACCAGATGAACACAAGATTCCATCAGTCTTTTCCATGCGCCCTAAGTGGCAGCACACGGCACACAACACACTTGTATACATATGGTATGCCACAAACTATATTTGAGTGGGGTTCCGACGCTCCGGGGCCCCGTTTCGGCGAAACTCTGAATCCGCTGGAAAAACCCTAACGTTTTCGTCTACCCCCATAGACGTGCGTCGAAAGGGGGTAGGCCAGTGGACTTTTTGACTTGGTTGTGTTATGTTAGGCCATAGGCACATGAGAAACCAAACTCTACACCAGATCAACACAAGATTCCATCCGGTTCGCCCGAAAGGGGAGTTTTCACCTCTAAGTGCAGAAACTCACTAGAGAGAAAGTGAAGTCGTTGAAGCCGGTCACACCTAGGAGTAGGATATTGCACATTTACAACACACAACACACTTGTATACATATGGTATGGCACAACCTAGGTTTGAGTGGGGTTCCGACGCTCCGAGGCCCCGCTTCGGAGAAACCCTGAATCCGCTGGAAAAACCCTAACGAACGGCCAAATGCCTAATTATTATCTTATTTTATATTTATACTTATTTATTTATTAGTATCAATTATTTTACTACCGCACTCCGGCGAAGGAAACAAACAAACTGCAACTGCTTGATCCAACGGCTCCCAATCTCTCGAAGGAAACACACGATCCGCGTACTTGCTCCTGATTGGATAGCCGAATGGAGTCATTCGCTTGATCCAACGGCTCCCAAGCTCTCGATGAAACACACGATCCGCGTACTTGTTCCTGATTGGCTAGCCGAAGGGAGTCATTCGCTTGATCCAACGGCTCCCAAGGTCTCCAAGGAAACACACGATCCGCGTACTTGTTCCTGATTGGCTAGCCGAAGGGAGTCATTCGCTTGATCCAACAGCTCCCAAACTCTCGAAGGAAACACACGATCTGCGTACTTGTTCCTGATTGGCTAGCTGGAGGGAGTCACTCGGAGAGGCGGGTCTATAAGAGAGGCAGGAGTACACTTCACATCCATCATTGGCAGTACACGGGTAGCGGAGAGTAAGATTTCTGAGAGGCAGGAGTTCCTAGAGCGGAGGCTGAAGGTGAACCCTCCCCTCGGTCGGATCCAAGCAGCGGCAAGGATCTCTGATGATTAGCAACATCCCTAACACTTGTTCGGACGGTTGCAAATCATCAGAGACGTATTGCCGCTGTTTGGATCGAATGCCGATTTGCTGTCTCACGACCACGCGATGATTTCCGATTTGCCAGTCAGAGTGGCCGCTGGAGAAGGTAGGCAACTTCGATCCGACGTGGTTCTGAAAGGGGCATGGTTAATTTAGGTAGTGCTTGCGCATGGTTACCATCACTGGATAATATAGTTAGAATAGTTTGAATAGGATGTGCTATAATAGGATAACTTAGTTAGAATAGCAAATAGAAGGTTGGTAGATGCCATATCTAGGTCCCAACCTTTGCTTTACAGATTTGGTCAGCGCTATAAGATTTTCTATTTTATGGCTCGAGGAGAGCGAGGATGAAGATGATATCTTCATGCCGAGTGAAGAGAGCAAGAAAGTTGCAGCAGCGGCGGCGACGTCGTTGTCGAAGGGCAAGGGTGATGCGTCGTCGAAGGACAAGGGTGTTGCGTCGTCGAAGGGCAAGGGTGTTGCGTCGTCGAAAGGCAGGAGTGATGCGGGAGGCTGTGTCGATGGTAGATGAATTTTCTTTTTCTAATTTGTAGAGTATCATGTATCTTCAATTTATGTTGTGTTCTCGCTACTACCGATATTTTCTTTTCTGTGTAATTTATGTTGTCAATGTAATTTGCAGGGTTTGTTTAATATCAATGTGAAAAGTAGTCGAAAGGGGCTCCGATTATGGCACAACCTAGTTTTGGGTGGGTTTTCGACGCTCTGGGGCTCCGATTCGGCGAAACCCTAGATCCGCTGGAAAAACCCTAACGTTTTCGTCTACCACCTTGAACAGCGTCGAAAGGGGGTAGGACAATGTAATTTTTTCCTTGGTTGTGTTAGGTGAAGTAAATGAACGTAGTAGAAGCCTTAACAAAGAAAATAAACAAATGAAGCATGTCGAAATAAAACAACCAAAGTGGTAAGTGCAAACATGGTTTGCCGTGTGGCAGCATAAAAGGCACACGACAAAGATGTGCTGTGCCATGCTGGACCTTGTAGGCACACGGCAAACATGTGTTGTGCCGTGCAGGCACCAGCAGGCACACGGCAAAGAATATATGTGCCGTGTGCTTTTTATGTGCACGCGGTATATCTTTTCCCGTCAATTTATTTATAGCGCGGGAAATTTGTTTAGATATTTCCCGCGAAATATTGGGGGAGGGCGGAAAATCTGCGGATCATAGTCAACTATTTTGCCGTGTTATTACATAAAGGATCACGGCAAGGATATCTTTGCCGAGATGCATATATTTGCCGTGTGTTTTTGATCTGTTTTGCCGGGTTGTTTTCTTTGCCGTGTGCTCGGGGGCTTCTGTGCCGTGCGTCTCGTATTTGCCGTGATCTTCCTTTTTCGCGCATTTCTTTGCCGTGTTCCAAGAATATGCGGCACACGGCATAGGCACGTCCGCACGGCAAATTCAAATTTTCCGGTAGTGCAGGGTCGTCCAGCAAGCTAGCCATGTCCATGCGATTTCTTAGTACTGTCCTCGCATGCATCCATCAAGCTCTGCGTGCTTGTTAGCTTTGCAACTTAGCTCTAGAGTCAATAGACGTACTAGCCAGCTGCCGGCTAACGTGCCTACCCGTCCGCTCACCCAAACTGTCCGCCGACTTGCCACCCCGCTGTCCGGATATGCCGAGGTTCACTCTACTTGACCATGGAGCTTGACGCTCCTTCGTCCTCGACAACGCGATCCGTCCGGTGTGACATACTAGTGATTAGAACACAATTAGGACGCATGAATATATTATTACACAGGAAAACCATTTGGCCAGAGTTATTAGCACATGCGTCACACTAGTGATTGAAAGTCCAGCATGAGATTTCACTACAGTTTCTTTGCATGTAGTTCATTACTCCAGCCTGAGATTTCAGTAGTTTCATGCACACGGGTAATAAATTAGAGCATAACAAATAATACCATCATATTTTAATTCACTACTTGAAAGAACAGTTGAACAGACATCCAGCACCATCAAGAAAACATGGACCTCTCTAATTTATAGTGTTGAAAAAATCACTCTTTCAATATACAGAACTGATATGAACTCAGCTTTAAAAAAAAAAGGGAGCAAAAGCCCCAGTTTCTGTATCATGATGATGCACATGGCTTTGATATGAACCCAGCTGATCCTTCGAATCTGTAACTACCTAGTGCGATGTTCAGTGTCATTAAATAGGTACATATCTTAACCACGGTAAAGAAAACAATTTAAAATTGGTTGAACAACGCAGTTATGGCAAGATAATGTTGTAAACGATAGCAAAGAAACGACGAAGAGCGGAACGATCAAACCAAAGGGGACACGAGATTTAACGTGGAAAACCTCTCCAAACAAAGGAGAGGAAAAAAACACGGGCGCCAGCCAGCAATACTTCACTATATCGGGTGAGGTTACAAACGCCGTGGGTTTACAATGTGTGGCTTACCCCAAAACGGCGGCTTACAAGAGGAATATATGGAGACATGAAACCCTAGGTCGGCTGCAGTCCAACCCGGAAAAGATCCCACCTCGGCGGTACCGCTTATCCCAGCGGTAGTACCGCTGGGGTGGGCTGGTTCGTCTCTTCCCACCTCAGCGGTACCGGCGGCGGTACGCCAGCGGTACCAGTCGGTACCGGACAAGTGCGTCAGACGGCCATTCTGGCGGTAGCGGCGGTGGTAGCGGTGGCGGCAGCTCTCGAGCGGTAGTACCGCTTAACCCAGCGGTACTACCGCTGGAATTTGGAACACCATAAAACAACACTCCACCTTGAGACAAATTCCATCTTGTAGCATGAATGAGAACCTTCACCCTGAAAACAACAAAGAAACACCTTCGGCGCCAAATAGCCTCTTGGGCTAGACAGTGATACCAACTAAGCCCGAGCAAAGCTCGAACTTAGTAACAGGAACTGGCTTTGTCATCATATCAGCAGGATTATCATGAGTACTTATCTTGCATACCTTCAGTTTACCTTTTGCAACAACATCACGCACATAATGGTATTTGACGTCAATGTGCTTTGTTCTCTCATGGAACATCTGATCCTTGGTAAGGTAAATAGCACTCTGACTATCACAAAACAGGTTAATGCAAGTATCATCTCCACAAAGCTCAGCAAACAAACCTTTCAGCCAAACCGATTCTTTACATGCTTCAGCAATAGCCATGTATCTGCTTCAGTGGTAGACTGGGCAACAACGATTGTAACGTTGCCCTCCAACTCACGGCACAACCACCAAGCGTGAACACATAACCTGTGAGGGATCTCCTCTTATCCAAATCGGCAGCAAAATCTGAATCCACATAGCCTACGAGTCCCTCATCAGTCTTGCCGAACTTGAGGCAAGCATTGGATGTGCCACGAAGGTACCTGAAAATCCACTGAACAGCCTTCCAATGTTCTTTACCAGGATTAGCCATATATCTACTAACCAAACTCATAGCATATGATAAATCTGGACGTGAGCAAACCATGGCATACATTAAAGAACCAACAGCACTAGAATATGGAACTCTAGACATGTACTCAAAATCCTCATCCGTACTAGGACATTGTTCAGCTGACAATTTAAAGTGAGGAGCAATAGGAGTACTAACAGACTTTGCATCATGCATGTTAAAACGATGAAGAACTTTCTTAATGTAATTTTGCTGACTAAGAAACAACAAACCAGAATTTCTGTCACGGGTAATCTCCATACCTAGAATTTTCTTAGCAGCACCAAGATCCTTCATCTCAAACTCGCTACTCAACTGTGACTTGAGAGCAGCGATATCTTTCTTGCTCTTGGCAGCAATCAACATATCATCAACATATAATAACAGGTATATAGGTGATCCATTAACAAACTTAATGTACACACAGCTATCAAATTCAGACCTCTTAAAGCCATGTGACAACATAAAAGAATCAAACCTTTTATACCACTGACGAGGAGATTGTTTCAAACCGTATAAGGACCTTTTCAACTTACACACAAGATCCTCCTTACCCGGCACTATGAACCCTTCTGGCTGGTCCATGTATATCTCCTCCTCCAACTCTCCATGCAGAAACGCAGTCTTTACATCTAACTGCTCAAGCTCAAGATCACGCATAGCAACAATACCAAAAATGTACGAATTGAACTATGCTTAACAACTGGAGAGAAAACATCATTATAATCCACACCTGGAATTTGACTGAAGCCTTTTGCAACTAACCTTGCCTTAAACCTCGGAGGCTCGCTAGGAGATAAACCCTCCTTTCTCTTGAAGATCCACTTACAGCGGACTGCCTTCTTTTTCTTAGGCAAGCGCACAACTTCCCATGTGCCATTCTTATCGAGTGACTGCATTTCTTCTTGCATAGCAGCAAGCCACTTCTCGCGGTCACCGGAACCAATAGCTTCAGTATAGGTGGACGGCTCATGTCCGTGCTCCACCTGTTCTGCACAACTCAGAGCATAATCAACAATGTTACACTCTTCAATTAAACGTGGTCGAGGACCACAATTCCTCCTGTTCCTACGAGCAGCAATAGACTGTTGTGGCTGCAAAACAGGGGGTGAGTTCTGAACATTATTATTATCAGAATCAGAAGAATCAGAATCATCAGAACCAGCAGAATCAGGATCAGAATCATCTGAAGTAGCAGCACCATCATTGTCAACAGTGACATTTTCATTTTCAACAGAGTGCTCCACCTCGACACGAACCTGCTCCTCAGAAAAATCTGGCAAAACATCTGAGGACAACTTATCAAAGTACATAACAGATTCATTGAAAACAACACTCCTGCTCATAAAAGCCTTTAGTTTCGGGATTCCACAACTTGTATCCTTTTACACCCGAACCATAACCAATGAACACACACTTAATAGCTCTCGGCTCTAACTTTCCATTATCAACATGAGCATAAGCAGTGCAGCCGAAAACTTTAAGCTGTGAATAATCAGCAGGAGAATCTGACCATACCTCAATGGGAGTTTTCTTGTCGAGGGGAATAGATGGTGACCTGTTTATCAAGTAGCAGGCGGTGGCAGCCGCCTCAGCCCAAAAACGCTTACTCATGCGAGCGTTGGAGATCATGCAGCGAGCCTTGGAGATGATGGTCCTGTTCATCCGCTCCGCTACACCATTCTGCTGAGGCGTGTACGGGATGGTGAGGTGCCTGACAATGCCTTCTTTCCTGCAATAATCATTAAAGGCATTCGAACAAAATTCGCCACCATTGTCAGTACGAAGTAATTTCACCTTCCTTTCTGTTTGCCTTTCAATCATAGCTTTCCACTCTTTAAAAGCAGCAAACGTATCATCCTTATTTTTCATGAAATAAGGCCAAACTCTTCTAGAGTAATCATCAATAATGGTAAGCATATAACGAGCACCACCATAAGAGGGCTTACGAGATGGCCCCCAAACATCAGCATGTACATAATCAAGTGTACCTTTGGTGGTGTGAACAGAAGCATTAAACTTAACTCTTGTGTGCTTACCGAAAATGCAGTGTTCACAGAACTGCATCTTACCCAAACTGCATCCTTGCAGCAAGTCTCTCTTGATCAATTCTGCCATACCAAGTTCACTCATATGTCCAAGACGCTTATGCCAAAGGTTAGTTTTACTAGCGTCATCATGAGAAACAGCAGCAACAGTACCAGATAACGTGCTACCTCTAAGAACATATAACTTAGCAGAATTCATATCACCAACCATAACTATGAGAGAACCTTTTGATACCTTTAGGAGTTTATTTCCTCCTTTGTACTTGTACCCGTCACAGTCAAGGGTACTGAGCGAGATCAAATTTCTTGCCATGGTTGGTATGTGTTTCACTCCCGTCAACGTGCGTGTCATACCGTCATGTGTCTTGACCTGAACGGAACCAACGCCAACAATGTTGCATTGCTGGTCGTTCCCCACACGCACGAAATCTCCAGTCTGCACTAACTCATAAGAACTGAACCAATCTTTGTTACAGCAAATATGAAAAGAACATGCAGTATCTAGAATCCATTCATCCTGACGAGAAACACATGCAGCTAAAACAGCTAGGCATCGCCATCAGAACTACCATCAACAACAGCCTCACCGGTATTATTACCTTCATTATTTTTCGGTTGGTAAGTACCTTTTCTTTTCTCCTTGTTCTGCAACTTCCAACAATCATCAATGACATGATTAGATTTCTTACAATACCTGCAGAACTTGTCACGGCCTTTAGACTTTGAGCGACTTCTGTCACCCTTGCTCTTATCTCTGTTGTTGTTGTGGTAGTGGTTATCTCGCTGCTCAGGCCTCCCTCGGACCTGCAAAGCATCGCCCTTGGAGGACGACGTCCTCTTTCTGTACCATACCTTTCATCTTTTCCCTGGCAAGCAGGGCCTCATATACTTCCGCGTGGTTAGTTCATCACGGCTTAACAGTATGGTATCACGAAAATTTGCAAAGGAATTTGGCAGCGAGCATAGAAGTAAAAGTGCTAGATCTTCATCATCGTACTTTACCTCCATCGACACTAGGTCAGAAACGATCTCCTTAAAGATCGATAAGTGATTCATTACCGAACCACCTTCTTGCAACTTGTGCGTGAACAACTTCATCTTCACATGCATCTTGCTGGTGAGATCTTTGGACATGCAGATCGACTCCAGCTTAGCCCACAGTGCCGCTGCGGTTTTCTCCTGGAGTACTTCTTGCAGAATATCATTAGGATAAGCGATAAAGCCTTACGGTCTTTCCGCTTCTCATCGGCGGTCCATGCCGCCGCATCCTTGTCGCCGAATTTCTCCAGCGCCTCGTCAAGATCATTGGACTGTGCGAGGATCGCACGCATCTTGACCTGCCACAGCGAAAATCTCGTCTTGTAGTCCAGCGCCGGTAGATCGAACTTCATCGATGCCATCCAAAACCCTAATCTGAAAACAGATCTGAAACAGGGCTCTGATACCACTTGTTGTAAACGATAGCAAAGAAACGACGAAGAGCGGAACGATCAAACCAAAGGGGACACGAGATTTAACGTGGAAAACCTCTCCAAAAAAGGAGAGGAAAAAACCACGGGCGCCAGCCAGCAATACTTCACTATATCGGGTGAGGTTACAAACGCCGTGGGTTTACAATGTGTGGCTTACCCCAAAACGGCGGCTTACAAGAGGAATATATGGAGACATGAAACCCTAGGTCGGCTGCAGTCCAACCCGGAAAAGATCCCACCTCGGCGGTACTACCGCTTATCCCAGCGGTAGTACCGCTGGGGTGGGCTGTTTCGGCTCTCCCCACCTCAGCGGTACCGGCGGCGGTACGCCAGCGGTACCAGTCGGTAGCGGACAATAGCGTCAGACGGTCATTCTGGCGGTAGCGGCGGTGGTAGCGGTAGCGGCGGCGGTAGCGGTATGATCAATAAATCCATACACGATGGAAATAACTAACGGTACATGGTGATCAGTATGATGCATATTGTTGCCATGACTTGGCTTGGAGCAGCCTTCACTTCTGAAGTGTCTTCTGTGCGTTTTTCACCTTGGTAACATGTTCTTGGACCAGGTTGACGATGTCGTTCCATGTAGCTGCGAGTATTATAGCTTGGTTAGTTACGTAGGTACAGAGGCCATCTCGACGAGGTGGGTCGATCTTGGGGCGTCCACCTGTGTTGGGCGCCGGAGGTTACTCTGGCGGCGTGTTTCGCGCTGCTGGCGTTGCTTCTGCCTGAGCGAAGCGATCCTCCAGTTCCCTCACGAGATCTACGTTGGCTCTGTACTCGGCCTGTGTCAGGGTGAGATATGGTTGGCAAATGGGTTGTGACCATATTTTCTTTGTACAATTGTGTTACTAGATGTTACCTGTAAGGCGTCCATGAGCTCGTCTACGAGGCGTCGAATCGAGCGTCCCTTGATGTCTCGCGTCGGAGGCGTCCCATAGCAGCTACGGCCCTGCGTGAGTTTAGCATGTCGGGGAGCTGGAACCTTCGCCGTCCGGCGTCTGTCCCAGATCAGACGGTAAAGGTGAGTTCTTGCACCGAGATTCGTCTTGGGGGGTCTATCGTGTCTCTGTTGTCTCTTGTTTGGGTGAAGCTTGGTAGTGGGTACTCGTCTGCACCGTCGTCGTACATGCCGGCGTTGATATCTGCGGAGGGCTAGCGAGCGGGGGTTGGGGTTGGTGTGTGAGAGTGTTGCTTCGGTTCTTTGTTTTATGGTACTGTTTATCACCATTCGACCGTTGCTTGTGTATTTGTGGTGACGTGTTATTCGGGAAGTTGTGGTTGACTACTTTTTGGGTTTAGTCTTTTTGTAATCATCAGAGAATCAGTCGATTCCAGTTTACGTGCTGGAGCCGGCATGAGCAGGGAGTCGGCAGGACTGGTCTCCTCCATGTCACTGCTCGTCGATCCCGCCTGCCCCCTGGAGTCGGCGTGGCATGTGTTCTTCCGGCAACTCAATGGAAAAGATAACCGAGATGATTGAACGTGTCATTGAACATGAAAAAATTAATGGAGAGAGGTGGTGTCCTGACAGACATAGTTGGTCAGGTCTATGCTTTGTTAGTAGTATTCTGTTTGATTCAGATTGACAGTTTGGTCGGACGACGAAATCGGCACCAACGGCGAGACGTCAGCTAGGAAATGGGCAATCGGGGCCGAATTCGTCCTGACTGTCAGCACAGTGCAACGTAAGCAGCGAGACGTAGAATGTCAGTCCTGCCGACTCTGTGGATTCGCTAGAGTCGGCCGGGTCGCCAAGCACTTGATGGAGAAGGGGTTTGAAGAAAAGTCTTGGTGTCGTCGATATGATTTTTGTATTCACATTTCGTTGTTTGAAGTGAACGAAGTGGTTCGTTGCTACTACAAGATCGAATTTCCCAAATGAATATGATCAACAAACCGACAACCTACAAAAGAACAAAACAAAAGCACCCCCTAAAACACCATCTTTCCACCCCTAAACCGTCGTTGGAGTTCGTCGGGTTACCCCTTCTCTGTCTTAAGAGCGGTGGGTCATGTCACACCTATTTTAGTGTCATCTCTTTGGCCACTCAAAACGTGGAGTCGGCGGAGTAGGTGATGCCCATAGGACGCGTCGAGAAACCAAGAGGACCAAAAACCTAGCCCAGAAAAAACGTGAATAAGAAGTTCGTCTTTTTTGTGTTGGTTACCGTGTTTAGTCCGTCCGTGTGTGTGGAAAGGTGGACTTTTGTAGAAAAGGCATTCTCTTCCTTTCGTACGGTTTTATCATGTCGGATCCCGGAGTTTGTTCTCTTGGATTCGGCAGGCAGATTTGTCACCGAGTAGTGGGACGGAGCAGGTCGTTCCTGTCGACTCCCGACACTTGGCCAGTATCAACGTTTTCTGAGTTTCTTTGGCGCACGACACCCCGAGCCCTGTTTTCACGACCGTTCCTCCTCAGCTGGAATATACAAGCTGCATGTAACGGTCGTGGATGATGATTGTGTCTAGAGAAGACGTACTAGCAATTAAGACGGAAAGGAGGGCTGGTTGCGTCAACTCCATAGAGTTGACAAGCCGGCGACTTTTTGGACTTTGTCAATATGTCATCTACTAGTACTAAACAGCTATCATGATGATAGAGACTGGCTTGGTCAGTTACATGGTAGTCGCACGGTTTTTTACGGTATATGACCTGGTAAATCAGTGATCTCGAGGTTCCTCATTCTTAGTGAGGCGATCACCTCAGCCTCTGATTCACCGGGCCTGTACATACATACTTGCAAGCAGATCGATGAACGGAAGTAAGTTAAATTAGAGGCAAATAGCTGAAAACGGATGTAAGGAACTGAAAGCAGAGAAGGAAGTGAGAAATCACTTGGAAGCAGGGCCCGTCTCCCGTGCAGCCATCGTTCGGGAAGGAGGAGTAGGTGGCGATCGATGTAGTAGCTAGAGGTGGAAGTCGGTCAGGGGGAACTAGGGGTTGCCCCTCTATTTAATTACGGGAGACAGCGGCGGTTGCAGAGAAGTGGAGGAGTTAACTCGTCCCCACGTCGGCACTCCCCACTAAGAATGCACGTCCCTAAAACCACTACGTCCCATCTCTGCTGCATGCTTGGAAACCGAGGAGTTTACCCTCCCCATAGTAAACCTCGATGGTTCCACCGCATTGGACTGTTTCGTTCTACGTTTCACGGTCCGGCTCGATGTTGTCAAATCGGATCATGCCTATAATCGTCTATGGTCTCCCAAAGCCTGAGTGTCTAAGTCAACGCATATTACACATGGGTTTTATAATCTTAAACCATTGATTATTTCCATCCTGTATGGCGTGTCGTTAACCAAGAGCTCGGGGGAGCGTGCGCCAAGGCGCACCCTGAAATCTAGTACATATGAACTGAGAGAGATCCACATGACTGGTGGTAGCTACATGTGGACAAATAGTCAATCCTCCCTCACATTGGAGAAACTGGATAGATTCCTCATGACAGAGAATGGGAGCAGCCCTTTCCACTGGTTAGAGTTCATAAGCTCTCTAGAGAAACGTCATATCACTGCCCCATTATCTTGGACACCATGGAGGGTAGAGAAAAAGGAAGCAGGAACTTCAGGTTTCATAAAAGGTGGATTAAGGAGGATACTTTCCTCGTGAGAGTATCCAAAGTTTGGTGCCAGCATGTTAGGGCCAAAAGTAGTCAGGAGCTCTTCCAAATCATGTTGAAGAATGTAAAGAAAGACATAAGAGGCTTGGGTGCTAACTTGAGATGTCAAATGATTTTGAAGAAGAAGAATCTGATTGCTGAATTGTCTGGCTCGGAATCTTGGGAGGAATCTTCCTTCCTTTCTTCTAACTAGATGCGAAAAAGGAGCATTACCCAAAACCATTACTGCATATATCTGAACAGGAAGAAGACATCTGGAGACAGAGAGCTCTAAAAGGTGGTTGCTGCATGGTGACAACAACACATAATTCTTTCACAGAGTGACTAATCGGCAAAAAAGGAAAAAAAACAATCTTTTCTTTGAGAAACACAAGCAATCCGGAGATGAGTTAATGATTTGACATGTACTCTTGGATATATTTATGATTTCCCTCTTAATGAAAATATGTATAAATGTTTTTGCACATTCTTTGTAAAAAAGGAAACTGAAACTAATGGCCAAAAAATGTTAAACAACTTAGCCATCACTACACTATCAGCACTTTCATGACCCATAAATTCTAGTGATGCCTAGTCTCCCATTCTCTGTCATCTGCCTACAAAAGCAGCAAGTGTTGGAAAACTACAAGCCTAGTCTCCAACTCTCAAGGTAATCTCATTTACAAATAAGATTGGAGATATGAAATGGAAGACGATTAATGTCTTACATTCATCAGTTATTCATAATTCTTATTACTTCAAATCATCACATTACAAATACATGTTACACAGTAGCGGCGGCGTGTAACTGGTATTTATATTGCTTGTGTGGAG
Source organism: Poa pratensis (assembly GCA_947311845.1). Taxonomy (NCBI): domain Eukaryota; kingdom Viridiplantae; phylum Streptophyta; class Magnoliopsida; order Poales; family Poaceae; genus Poa; species Poa pratensis. The sequence continues at coordinate 113,893,382 of CAMZMU010000041.1, read as the reverse complement.
ACTTGACAACCTGAGACTATCTTCGTGATTTTATTCATATATCTTTCTGAATGGTCTTGAGATTGGTTGTGAATTGAGCGATGACCCTAGCTTGACAACGTTGTAAAATACAATTTAGCACTAACTAAATGTACACAACGATATCTTAAACATGAATATTGGTTCCTGAAGGTATACACATGTATTATCTAATCTTGTGCCAAACTCAGATGTCCTAAGAAACCATGCATAACAAATATCTTTTGGCTTATTTACAAGGATACTACTTACTAGCTAACTGCTGTTGAAGAACTAAATATAGGTGTGGCCTCAGTTCACGGATAAATAATTGGAACAATTTACTTTCACTACCCCATTTTTCTAGCGAAGAGCTGAAGTATGCTCGCAATTTGGGTTACCAGATTATACCACTCAGGGGTTACTTGTTTGAGGAGATGATCATACCTCTTCACCAGCAGACAAGAAGCTAAGAAAAGTGGTGACGATGCTATGGCATATGTTTACAAGATTCTTTTTTTTGAAGGTTTATGACAGTAGGGAAGACCCCTACTGCCTCAATATATTAAAGCAATAAATATTTACAAATTTACATAGCCACACGGGCTTTAGTTCACGGTCTAAAGAGTCTCAGCAAAAGAAGTAATAAAGGGGTGAAGCTCAGGCCTAGTTCTATGACTAGTAACTTGAAAGCCTCTAGAAATCTTATTTTCCAAGAGTTTATTGAAGGGTCTATCCCATTGAAGAGTAGATTATTCCTCTCTTTCCAAATGCCCCACCCTGCCACAGTGAAAATCTCTGTAAACATAGGCTTATTCCATGATTGTTTTCCTGCTGCCACAATTTGGAGGCGATCACCAGTGTGCTGCCAATCCATCCCAACAATGCTCCAACATTGCAAACTGAATGGGCAGTAAAAGAATAAATGTTCCAGGGTTTCCTCACATTCTGATCACACATCTGACAGGTATAGCCTGAGTTTAAGACATAGTTCCTCCTTCTGAGCATATTCCTGGTGTTTAGTCTGTTGGAAAACAGGAGCCAACAGAAGAACTTCAGTTTCGCATTACATTTGGATTTCCAGATCCATTTGAAAGCCTTATGAGATATGATGTTCCGGAAGCAGAACTGATAATATTTCTTGGATTTGAATTGTTTGTCGCCCCATATATATTGCCAAGCATCTTTGCCATTTGGTGAGAGCTCAATATTAATAGTGTCAGCTTGTAAGTCTCTAACTTCTTGCATTGCTTCGGGCGATAAGGAGAGGTGAAAATTATCACCTAGAGTCGGAGCTGAGAGAAAAAGCCGAACTGAAATGTCTTCCTTGGTGGCATAAGAAAACGCTCTTGCATATTTTATATCAGCTATTTGATCCATCCACTGATCCTTCCATAGCAGGATAGTGTCACCTTTGTTAATCTTGCATGTCAAAATTCCCCAAAAGATAGGGCTCAGCTTCATAACTTGCTTCCACCAGAAGGAACCACAAGAATCAGCCGCATGTGGGACAATCTCTGAATAATATGCCTGCCAGATCAAGGTAACCCATGGGGTGTCCTCCTTATTGTAGAATTTATGATGAAATTTGTGCAGCAATGCCTCATTCTGAATTTTCAGATTAAGGACCCCAATTCCCCCTTTGTCCTTGGGTCTACAAACCTTGTCCCAGGCAATTAGCGCATTACATTTTTCACCCTCCTCTGTTTTCTTGTTCCAAAGGCAGTACCGCCTAATCTTCTCAATGTGTTCTAAAATCTCTGGTGGCAGTTGCAAATTGCACATATAGAACATTGCCACAGACGACAACAGAGAGTTAATCACTGTAGTTCTTCCACTGTATGACATCATCATAAAAGTTGCCGTGAGTTTCCTCTCAATTCTATGGACTAATGGCATTAACTCAAGAACTGTTGGCTTTGTTGTTCCCACTGGCAGGCCTAAATAAGTAAAAGGTATTGAACCGACCTGTCGCAGCAGTGGAACATGGGGTTCCCCCGATGCTGCCAAAGTGGGTCCTCCGCTGGGGCCCACCAAGAAGATGGACAAGGCAAGGAGTCAAGTACAGCAGATGGGTCAGCCCATCTGCCTCAAGGACACCCGACAAGTTCGACATCAAGTCTCTGCGGCTAAGGACCAGGTGACCTTCCGGGTCACCCCCTTGCCCGGAGAACCAGGCAAGACACCCACGGGTCCGTGCTCCCGGCAGGAGGCCAGGCGCACCCCCGGGTATCCATCCGTACCATCGAGAGGATAAGATCGCCAGCTCGCCGGAAGCTGGTGGAAGACTTGGGCGCCAAGATGAAGGCCGCGCCCTGGTGACGTTGCCACGAGCATAGTTGGTAGGGCGGACAGGCTTTGTCTGTCCCACCTTTTCCAAGGGCGGACGACCGCTCCGCCCTCCTCAGAACGGTTGGAGGAGAGAGTGCCACGTCTCCTCCAAGGACCGCCGAGGGGTTTTTCCCGCCAAGACCACTCACACCTCTCGCGTGCCCATGTCGCATCCCCTTAGCCTATAAAAGGAGGACCATGGAACCGAAGAGAAGAAGGACGAAAACGAGATAGAAGCAAGCTAGAGCTCAGGCAAGACTAGACTAGGGTTCGGAAGGTAGAGAGAGAGGTGATCTCCCCAGGGCAGGATCTGCTCTTCGTCTACCTCGGGCCGAATCTCTGCCAGGTTCACCCCAGAACACCCTTGTACACCCCACCATGATGAACCTCTCAATCGGACATGCAGGAGTAGGGCTTTTAGCCTCCGGGCGGCCTGAACCTGGGTAACTCTGTGTGTCCTGCTGTGTTGTTTGATTTCTCCCTCTCGACGAAGAACTTGGGGTCCTTGCTCCCGGGTAAGACATCTTCCAGCCTCCTTCGCGCCCCATGCCGAACCTAAAAAGGGGGTATCATCTACTCCCGGTGTCCGTCACCCGAGACACGACATCTGGCGTGCCAGGTAGGGGGTGCAAGCGCCGCATTCGTTTTCTTCTTCATCGACCTCAAGTTCAGCGTCAAGTTCATCGTCAAGTTCTGCGTCGAGCTTCTCGTCCGTGACAAGATCTGCTTCAAGACCCCTGGCGCCTTTGGAGCAGCATTAGTTTCGGCTCTCACAGGCGAGGCGCCGAATCCGACGGCCAAGATGACGAAGAAGAGAAAGGCTAAGGCAGCCATGGAGTTTCTGCGGTATCCAGGACTCGGTTTCGTCCTAGGGGAGCCCTCGTCGACCTCCGCCACCAAGGGTCGGGACTTTGGAGTACAGTTTGTACGACCAGCGGCGTATGTCAGTCCTTTAATCAGTGAGAAAAGGCCTCAGGAAAACGCCCTGAGCATCGATGTACCTTCCCCCTCGTGGACGCACGAGGAAAGGGAGGAACTCTGCTCCGACGTGACACCTGCAGCGCAGCCTCTGAAAGGCGAAGGCCCAGATCAGAGCATGGAGGATGATCCTCACCTAGAAGATCCTCTCATTTACGTGCCCCAAGAGCTCAAGATTCCTCTGCGCAAAGATGGCCACCTGGAGTGTGGTGCATGTACCACAGATCTGATAGACACAGTCTGGAAGAGTGCCGCCAGTTAAACGATATTCAGTTAAAGCAGAAGAACGGGGAGTGCTATGCCTGCGGAGAGCCCAGACATATCTGCAGAGATTGCCCCTTACCAAGAAAGCAAAGAAAACCAAGGCCAATCCCAGCGCTCCACAGAAGGGAAAGTCTTTCCGGACCTTCTCTAATGCCTCTACTCAGACTGAGGAGCGTGAAGAGCCAAGCCCAACCCAACGGACACAAGATTGTCAAAGATTAACTGCTGCTAGTTGGGACCAAACTTTCGTCTGCGGCAATTCTGACGAAGGAGAATGGGAACTCCCGGGTCATCTAGTGACAATACACCCGGGACCGAGTGGACCTCCCCAGAAGTACTGGATCGCGAAGTGGTTAGCTTCCAGTCCTCAGAAGTAAAGAGCATCCGGGTCTACGGACCGGCATTTCTATCATGCCAGCCAGTTGCCGGATCATCAAGAAGGTGAGCTCCGGGTTTTGCAGTAAGAGGGTCTCCGGACCGCCATTTCTATCATGCCAGCCAGTTGCCGGATCACCAAGAAGGTGGTCTCCGGGGTCTCTGGACCGGCGTCAGCCAGCCAGTTGTGCCTTCGAGCGGCATGCAAGGACCAGTCCCAGCAAGGGTGTACTGGGCCCTTGGGTATATTTCGGCACGGAAGCCTTGTTCCCGCCAAGAATTGTGGGGCAGGGTAGAATTATGTATGAAAAACGACATAGAAGACCCACCACGGCGGCAGCGCGACGAAGTAATTGCAGGAATATAACGAAAGGAGGTCAAATGCGAGCTAAGTATAAACGCGCTCGCGCAGACTTTTTCCCGTTTGCATCGGTTTTATACACTTTGGCTAAAGCGAAAGCGGGCATAATCTTGGGGTAGCACCTCCGCGACAATACTGTCAGTTTCCCTCGGGCAGTGGAGTCGTGGGCTGAGGTCCGTACGGTCAAGACCGGTGGGTCCCTGGGGGGTTGCGCCCTGTGTCAGCAATTCAGAACAGTCTGATTGCTCACGGCTGGTTAGCGCTCGCGCCCTTGGACCCTTCCCGAGTGCGTTAAGCCCCCACGAGTGCAATAAAACTCATGTAAATCGGGAAAAAGTTATTTACATTCCAAAGTACAAAGTTCATAAGCCTTTCGGCGTATAATTGCAAAAGCATGGTTCACGGCCTTTGGTATTGTCCTGTCCTTTGCAGGATCTTATAGGTTTACGGGTTGTCTTCACGGGAAAGACGCCCCAGGATCTCGTCCACTTGGCCAGCAGCGTTTGGAGGAGTCAGCATCCCTGGTCCCAGCCTCTCCAACTCGGACAGCAGCGAAAGCTGCGGGTGCTGCTGGTGGAGGGCCACGACTATGCGGGTGACGGCCTACCGGATCGCCTGCTCTCCTTCCGGGAAAGGGGCCCTGCTTGTACGCTCCCGGACACCCCTAACCAGCGTCGCCACGTACTCCAAGAACGCAGGATAATGCATGAAAGTGCGGGAATGGTCAGCTTTGAGGGTGGGCGGAGAAGACACCCCCCAAATCAGTGAACTCTTTCACAATCCTTGAGGACCACGTGGACATCTTGAGCAAGATGTTGTGATCCAGTTGAAGCTGAAAACTTAGATCAGATGGATGAGTGACGCCTAGGTGAAACAGAGTGATAAACTGGTCTCACTATAGTCGATATTTCAATTGGTTTTGATCTTTATTGTGAGTGCTACGGTTTATCAGGTATCAGCATAACCTAGAATATGCAAACGTTTACATTATGGTTTTCTCTTTTTTTTTCATGCATGGATGAATATGTGTCGATCCCTTATGCAAGCAAATTTGTAAATAGAGGCAAATACTAATTATTTATTTCATCCGTTTTCTACTGAATTATGTTCCTGAGGGAAAAAAAACGCTTCATGGTGTGCATTCTCATGTTTTGTTAATCTTTAATCATTCCACTAATGATGTCCGGAGATGCACAAATTTGGCATGCTGGAGTAGTTCAAATAGGGGCACCAAAGCTATTCATAAATTACTGTCAGAAAATTTAACTTTTGGGAAACTTTTCCAAACCTATGATTTATTTTGACCAGGACAAAGTAGGGGAGGACCCCATGGTTAATTTTCGAATTAATAAAAGAAACAAAATATTTTCATATTATGTACAAGGGAAAGAGTCGTACAACAAAATTACAAAGAGCGATTCTATCCAAGCCAAAAGTTATGATCTGTGGGTAACCTTGAACCTACGTGAAATAAGAACAAACTGCCACCAACAGCTCCCTTTTGAAAAGATTTCTCATCGTTTCTAGAAATGGGGAGATCCCAACCGCTACATCATGCAAAAATGAACTGCTATACATAATATAGCTTGGAATCCTAAAACATGAAGTTACTCGGGATTTGCATGTCTACAAGTGCAAAAGATTTATCACCTAAAACGTGGAAGTATAGGCCGGAAAGCTTTCAAATTGAATAGCGTAATTCCTATACGAATTTTGGCTTCTTATTTCGCTTACATTGCTCACAAAATGATATCAATTAGAAATAAAAGTTACTTTAGATATGAAAATTCAAAATATGTTTTTGCTAGCCGCGCAATTGCGCGGGCCACCCAGCTAGTAAAATTGAAGAGATGAGATGGAAGATGATCTCAGTGTCTTACATTCATCAGTTATTTATAATTCTTATTGCTTCAAATCATCAAATTACAGATACATGTTACACAGTAGCGGCTGGGTGTAACTGATATTTATATTACTTGTGTGGAGACTTGACAACCTGGGACGGAGATAAGATCGTCAAATCTTCGTGATTTTATTTCATATATCTTTCTGAACGTTCTTGAGATTGGTTGTGAGATTGAGCGATGACCCCAGCTTGACAACATTGTAAATGCGCATGAAGTCACGGAAGGTGGTGGTGCGGTAGCAAGATGGGTTTTCCTCACTAATAAACTCATCAGCTGGACCAATCAGACAGTCTGGAGTCGGCATGATGAAGGCAGCCACTGATGTTCGTGCAAGCACTGAGTTTGTCATGACCCGGTGCTCTATGCTCTTCAAAAACCCATTTGTCACAACCTGCATCCACATGAACATCCAATTAACATGGCGATGATCTATAGAACACTTTTAAAGAGGCTAAAGTGACCAATTACCTCAAGTTGCTGGCCAAAGTTAACGATGAAGGCACTGGGAGCAGGATCAACTTTGATCCAGTCTCCCTTGTAGGAAACCTCGAGACCATTGACAGCACCAGGAAGTAGGAGTGTGATGACGTTTCGGTCACAGTGCGGTGGCGCTCCAAGCGCCTTGTCTGGGTTCGGGCATGGCGGGTAGTAATTGATGTTGAGGATCACGTTGCCGTCGCTCATGTCCCCTTGGAAGTAGTTAGGCCGGAGCCCCATGCCCTCGCACAACAAGCTCAGTAGTTCCATTCCCATGCCTCTTGTCTGGATGGTGAACTCCTCGATAGTGTCACTGTGGTGCGATATATAGCATATCAAAGAAATTATTAACATCAACAATTCATGCATGTTGAATATATAGTTGCAGATGAGGAGTCATAAAATTGTGTATGTATTTATGCGCCACATTTGTTATTCTTATTTTACCGGAGCCCTTTGGGGTGATCGGGCCACTCGTTGAGGCTGTCGTCAATGGGGAAGGGGCAGGAGAGGCGGAGGCAGTCCCGCCAGTACTTCTCGCCCCCGGTGTCGTAGGTGGCGCCCGAGAAGAGCCGGTTGGGCTTGTGTCTGTCCTCCGAGTAAAACGCTGCCTTGTCCTCGGACGGCAAACAGAAGTACTGCTCGCACATGTGCTCCATGTCCAGCATCAGCTGTTTGGAGACACCGTGGTTGACCACCTGCTTGACGTACCAAGTAAGCGCATGGTTATTACTTTTGGATTGTGATTCTAGAAAACCGAGACAGAATAAAACACATGCAACTAAGTTATACGATAGTTGATTGGCTTGTGTCTACTAGCCTGGAAGAAACCGAGCTCCTTGCCGGCCTCCAGGATTGCACGGCAGACCTCCTCACGACTGCGTGACATATCGACGATGGGCAGGGAGACGACTGCCGTGGTAGCTGGCGGGAGCTTGTCAGGTGCGAAGATGAAGCTATCCTTGAGCGACACGTGTGCTGGGGTTGAGTGGAGGATGTTCTCCATCGTAGAATCAGGGGGACTGGAGACGAGATGCGGAAAGGAGAGGGGAGGGCAGGGTGCACTGTGTTATCGTTGGAGTTCACCATGCACCACTTATGTAATGTTCAGCCTTGATCCATCATGCTGGCATGCGCGGCGTTGATCATGCTTGATGCTCAGGCCAAGACAAGGTTCCTAATATCCAAGACAGAGACGCACCAACCTATCTTCCACTCCATGATCCATCAGTTGGCTAGTGTTATATAATTATTATACATAGTACTGTATTTGTTGGGCCGTTCAGGTAAGCATGCATCTCCAAGGCGGACAACCAAGAAACATGCAACCATGCACCTACGACGCCCCCGCCGCTTCATCTCACGCATGCAGGGTCGTCCAGCAAGCTAGCCATGTCCATGGGATTTCTTAGTACTGTCCTCGCATGCATCCATCAAGCTCTGCGTGCTTGTTAGCTTTGCAACTTAGCTCTAGAGTCAATAGACGTACTAGCCAGCTGCCGGCTGACGTGCCTACCCGTCCGCTCACCCAAACTGTCCGCCGACTTGCCACCCCGCTGTCCGGATTTGCCGTGTACAAAACTTTCGGAACACGGCAAAGAATTGACATATTTCCCCGCGCTCTGAAATTCAGTCTTTGCCGTGCGCCCTAAGTGGCAGCACACGGCACGGAACATGTTTGCCGTGTGCCTTCCTGTCAGCTGCACGGCAAAGCATGGCTCACATTTTTTTTTCATATGCTTTCTTTGTTAAGGCTTCTAGCATATTAATTTACTTCACTTAATTATATTTATTTATACTATATATATAAACCCTCCGGTGCGGGCCGCATGCGTCGACACCCCGAAAAAGTGTACCGAACGTGCAGGGCGTCGTCTACCCCGGACCCAGGGCGTCATCTACCAAAACATGCAACGATCGTGATGCAGTAACGCAGCGACACCAGATGAACACAAGATTCCATCAGTCTTTGCCGTGCGCCCCTAAGTGGCAGCACACGGCACACAACACACTTGTATACATATGGTATGGCACAACCTAGATTTGAGTGGGGTTCCGACGCTTCGGGTCCCCGTTTCGGCGAAACTCTGAATCCGCTGGAAAAACCCTAACGTTTTCGTCTACCCCCATAGACGTGCGTCGAAAGGGGTAGGCCAGTGGACTTTTTTACTTGGTTGTGTTATGTTAGGCCATAGGAATATGAGAAACCAAAGTCTACACCAGATCAACACAAGATTCTATACGGTTCGCCCGAAAGGGGAGTTTTCACCTCTAAGTGCAGAAACTCACTAGAGAGAAAGTGAAGTCGTTGAAGCCGGTCACACCTATGAGTAGGATATTGCACATTTACACACAACACACTTGTATACATATGGTATGGCACAACCTAGTTTTGGGTGGGGTTCCGACGCTCCGAGGCCCCGCTTCGGCGAAACACTGAATCCGCTGGAAAAACCCTAACGAACGGCCAAATGCCTAATTATTATCTTATTTTATATTTATACTTATTTATTTATTAGTATCAATTATTTTACTACCGCACTCCGGCGAAGGAAACACACAAACTGCAACTGCTTGATCCAACGGCTCCCAAGCTCTCGAAGGAAACACACGATCCGCGTACTTGCTCCTGATTGGATAGCCGAATGGAGTCATTCGCTTGATCCAACGGCTCCCAAGCTCTCGAAGGAAACACACGATCCGCGTACTTGTTCCTGATTGGCTAGCCGAAGGGAGTCATTCGCTTGATCCAACGGCTCCCAAGGTCTCCAAGGAAACACACGATCCGCGTACTTGTTCCTGATTGGCTAGCCGAAGGGAGTCATTCGCTTGATCCAACAGCTCCCAAACTCTGGAAGGAAACACACGATCCGCTACTTGTTCCTGATTGGCTAGCTGGAGGGAGTCACTCGGAGAGGCGGGTCTATAAGAGAGGCAGGAGTACACTTCACATCCATCATTGGCAGTACACGGGTAGCGGAGAGCAAGATTTCTGAGAGGCAGGAGTTCCTAGAGCGGAGGCTGAAGGTGAACCCTCCCCTCGGTCGGATCCAAGCAGAGGCAAGGATCTCTGATGATTAGCAACATCCCTAACACTTGTTCGGACGGTTGCAAATCATCAGAGACGTATTGCCGTTGTTTGGATCGAATGCCGTTTGCTGTCTCACGACCACGCGATGATTTGCCGATTTACCGGTCAGAGTGGCCGCTGGAGAAGGTAGGCAACTTCGATCCGACGTGGTTCTGAAAGGGGCATGGTTAATTTAGGTAGTGCTTGCGCATGGTTACCATCACTGGATAATATAGTTAGAATAGTTTGAATAGGATGTGCTATAATAGGATAACTTAGTTAGAATAGCAAATAGAAGGTTGGTAGATGCCATATCTAGGTCCCAACCTTTGCTTTACAGATTTGGTCAGCGCTATAAGATTTTCTATTTTATGGCTTGAGGAGAGCGAGGATGAAGATGATATCTTCATGACGAGTGAAGAGAGCAAGAAAGCTGCAGCGGCGGCGGCGTCGTCGTCGAAGGGCAAGGGTGATGCGTCGTCGAAGGACAAGGGTGTTGCGTCATCGAAGGGCAAGGGTGTTGCGTCGTCGAAAGGCAGGAGTGATGCGGGAGGCTGCGTCGATGGTAGATGAATTTTTTTTTCTAATTTGCAGAGTACCATGTATCTTCAATTTATGTTGTGTTCTCGCTACTACCGATATTTTCTTCTCTGTGTAATTTATGTTGTCAATGTAATTTGCAGGGTTTGTTTAATATCAATGTGAAAAGTAGTCGAAAGGGGGTAGAAAAGTGCCCCTAGGAACACCCTAAACAAAACTTGCATGGGTCCCTAATATATGTATAAGAGTGTGTTGGTAGGTTGTGGGAACCAAGATACAACTCCGAGGTGCGACCCCCTTCACCGACCCCTCTTACTCCGTAGTAAGTTCTGACACTTAGAGGTGAAAACTCACATGTCGGGTGCCGGGCACGGAATCATGCGACAAAACACATGAAATGTTGGTTCCCCATGGTCCTATGTACCAATGTAACACAATCAAGCAAAAAAGTTCATGCGTCTACCCCCTCTCTGCGCCGGTCAAAGGGGTAGATCGACAGGTTTGACTTTTTTCCAGCGGGTGTAGGGTTTCCCTGAAACGAGAGTTCTCACCTATAAATCTAGAAACTTCGTAGAGAGAGTGTGCGATCGGTGAAGACGGTCACACACCGGAGTAAAATCTTGCACTTCCAAAACAATCAACACACTTGTACACACATATTATGGCACAACCTAGTTTTGGGTGGGTTTTCGACGCTCTGTGGCTCCGATTCGGCGAAACCCTAGATCCGCTGGAAAAACCCTAACGTTTTCGTCTACCACCTTGAACGGCGTCGAAAGGGGGTAGGACAATGTAATTTTTTCCTTGGTTGTGTTAGGTGAAGTAAATGAACGTGTAGAAGCCTTAACAATGAAAATAAACAAATGAAGCATGTCGAAATAAAACAACCAAAGTGGTAAGTGCAAACATGGTTTGCCGTGTGGCAGCATAAAAGGCACACGACAAAGATGTGCTGTGCCATGCTGGACCTTGTAGGCACACGGCAAACATGTGCTGTGCCGTGCAGACACCAGCAGGCGCACGGCAAAGAATATATGTGCCGTGTGCTTTTTATGTGCACGCGGTATATCTTTTCCCGCCAATTTATTTATAGCGCGGGAAATTTGTTTAGATATTTCCCACGAAATATTGGGGGAGGGCGGCAAATCTGCGGATCATAGTCAACTATTTTGTCGTGTTATTCATAAAGGATCACGGCAAGGATATCTTTGCCGAGATGCATATATTTGCCTTGTGTTTTTGATTGTTTTGCCGTGTTGTTTTCTTTGCCGTGTGCTCGGGGGCTTCTGTGCCGTGCGTCTCGTATTTGCCGTGATCTTCCTTTTTCGCGCACAGCAAAGATTTCTTTGCCGTGTTCCAAGAATATGCGGCACACGGCATAGGCACGTCCGCACGGCAAATTCAAATTTTCCGGTAGTGCAGGGTCGTCCAGCAAGCTAGCCATGTCCATGGATTTCTTAGTACTGTCCTCGCATGCATCCATCAAGCTCTGCGTGCTTGTTAGCTTTGCAACTTAGCTCTAGAGTCAATAGACGTACTAGCCAGCTGCAGGCTAACGTGCCTACCCGTCCGCTCACCCAAACTGTCCGCCGACTTGCCACCCCGCTGTCCGGATATGCCGAGGTTCACTCTACTTGACCATGGAGCTTGACGCTCCTTCGTCCTCGACAACGCGATCCGTCCGGTGTGACATACTAGTGATTAGAACACAATTAGGACGCATGAATATATTATTACACAGGAAAACCATTTGGCCAGAGTTATTAGCACATGCGTCACACTAGTGATTGAAAGTCCAGCATGAGGTTTCACTACAGTTTCTTTGCATGTAGTTCATTACTCCAGCCTGAGATTTCAGTAGGTTCATGCACACGGGTAATAAATTAGAGCATAACAAATAATACAATCATATTTTAATTCACTACTTGAAAGAACAGTTGAACAGACATCCAGCACCATCAAGAAAACATGGACCTCTCTAATTTATAGTGTTGAAAAAAAATCACTCTTTCAATATACAGAAATGATATGAACTCAGCTTAAAAAAAAAAGGGAGCAAAAGCCCCAGTTTCTGTATCATGATGATGCACATGGCTTTGATATGAACCCAGCTGATCCTTCGAATCTGTAACTACCTAGTGCGATGTTCAATGTCATTAAATAGGTACATATCTTAACCACGGTAAAGAAAACAATTTAAAATTAGTTGAACAACGCAGTTATGGCAAGATAATGTTGTAAACGATAGCAAAGAAACGGCGAAGAGCGGAATGATCAAATCAAAGGGGACATGAGATTTAATGTGGAAAACCACTCCAAAAAAAGGAGAGGAAAAAACCACGGGCGCCAGCCATCAATACTTCACTATATCGGGTGAGGTTACAAACGCCGTGGGTTTACAATGTGTGGCTTACCCCAAAACGGCGGCTTACAAGAGGAATATATGGAGACATGAAACCCTAGGTCGGCTGCAGTCCAACCGGAAAAGATCCCACCTCGGCGGTACTACCGCTTATCCCAGCGGTAGTACCGCTGGGGTGGGCTGTTTCGGCTCTTCCCACCTCAGCGGTACCGGCGGCGGTACCGCCAGCGGTACCAGTCGGTACGGACAATAGTGTCAGACGGTCATTCTGGCGGTAGCGGCGGTGGTAGCGGTAGCGGCGGCGGTAGCTGTATGATCAATAAATCCATACACGATGGAAATAACTAACGGTACATGCTGATCAGTATGATGCATATTGTTGCCATGACTTGGCTTGGAGCAGCCTTTATTCTGAAGTGTCTTCTGTGCGTTTTTCACCTTGGTAACATGTTCTTGGACCAGGTTGCCGATGTCGTTCCATGTAGCTGCGAGCATTATAGCTTGGTTAGTTACGTAGGTACAGAGGCCATCTCGACGAGGTGGGTCGATCTTGGGGCGTCCACCTGTGTTGGGCGCCGGAGGTTACTCTGGCGGCGTGTTTCGCGCTGCTGGCGTTGCTTCTGCCTGAGCGAAGCGATCCTCCAGTTCCCTCACGAGATCTACGTTGGCTCTGTACTCGGCCTGTGTCAGGGTGAGATATGGTTGGCAAATGGGTTGTGACCATATTTTCTTTGTACAATTGTGTTACTAGATGTTACCTCTAAGGCGTCCATGAGCTCGTCTATGAGGGCGTCGAATCGAGCGTCCCTTGATGTCTCGCGTCGGAGGCGTCCCATAGCAGCTATGGCCCTGCGTGAGTTTAGCATGTCGGGGAGCTGGAACCTTCGCCGTCCGGCGTCTGTCCCGGATGAGACGGTAAAGGTGAGTTCTTGCGCCGAGATTTGTCTTGGGGGGTCTGTCGTGGTGGGATCACGGCAGATGCCATGGGTATGGCTTAGTTGGGGCCGAATAGTCGTTGGGGGAATCCGGGGAGGGTTTATGCACTCAAGATGTGCACAAGCAAGAACATGCAAGAAACCACAAGAACATGAACAAGAGACCGAGAAAGCCAAGAACACAAAAGACACCACGATGTACCCAGGTTCGGGGCCTTGTGAGGAAGTAAAACCCCTACTCCTGCCTTTCCTCTCTCAATATATCAGTGTCGTTCTCAGGTACAAGGTGCTCCTCGAGCTGTATGATGCTGCTCAAGTGAGAGCTCTAGATAGAAGATGAAACTATGAAGGGGGAATGAGCTAGGGTTTTCGCCGTCCTCCTCCCTGGAGGTAGAGATGCCGCATATATACACAGGCCGAAGTACATTTTTACCCCTGCCTACAACTGACAATGGCATGGCCAAAAGGTAGAAGACAAGCCTCTGCCTCCTGCCAGCTCAACGGCCGGACTGTCAGGCCAGCCAGGCCTAGCTTTCCTCTTCCGGTCATACTTCAGTAGCCTGCCGAGGTCTAGCCTGTAGACCTTTCCCGAAATAGCCGAGTCAGCTCCTAGGCCCCCGAGCTTCCGGGAAACCCTGGACGGACCTCGCCGTCCTCTGAAGCCTCGGGCTACGAGCTCTGCGCGCCCGTGACCTCTCTGACATGCCTCGATCCTTGCTGCCAACCTCGGATAACACTCCTGATCCTATACCTCGGTAGAGAATACCTTATTCCTGTGGTAGCTAGCTGACTGCCCCGAGGTTGATACCTCGGAGGATATACCTCGGAGAATATACCTCGGACGTACACCTTACGTCGGATGACGCCTCCTGCGTCCTTGCTCAATCGTTACCTCGGACAGCTTACTACCTTAACCTTACATGTCTTGACCTCATCATTACCCTACCCGGGGGTAACCCCCCGACAGTAGTCCCCGAAGCTGATGTGGTCTTGCAGCCTCGGATGAAAGGCCGCACCAGGTTCAACCCGAAACCACATGCGCTACAATGTTTTGCATGTTACCGAACCAATACTCCGAGAAATCCATCGGTCTGTTCCTCGTGCCATACTGCTTTTCCGAAGTATCCGCCGAGATCTCGGACGTCAACCCCTCGATTTCTGCATCCTTACTGACTTCGGTCAGAGAACACTATTCACGTGTCCCATCCGTCACTTCCTGTCCACGACAGTCAAAGCACTCGAGTGCTTTCCACCACGCGGCCCACGTCAGCGGGGATTTCCCGCTTGCGCCGCTTCGCGCTCCAGTAACCGCGCCGCACGACGGTTTGCCTCCTGCAACCGATCCTGTGGCCTGCTCGCCCACCGCTATCTTCGTGCCACGTGGGCCATTGTGCACAAACGATCCCACTCGCCGCTCCGATAACCGCGCGGTAGTGCGCAGTTACCGCCCGCGGTTATAAATACAGGCCCAGGGCAGTGCTTCCCTCTTCTTCCTCATCCACTCGCCGTCTCGCCTCCATCGCAACCAGTGCCGCCGCTTCCAGTTAAGAGGAAACGCGTTCCCGCCGCCGCCGACGAGCAGCTCCTTCGTCGCCGCTGCGACCACGTCACCGGCGCCGCCCTTCAGCACCTCATTTTCACGGTATGTACTCCCTTTCTTGATACCCTAGGCATTGCTCTAGGTTTCTTCCTCTTCGCGCTTTGGTTCTTCATATGTTCTTGAATAAAACTCTATTTATCTCCTCCGGTAGATCTTACCCGCATACTCTTTTGGGTAGAAATTAGTTTCATGCCTCGGATAGATGTTCGCCTAGCATAGATATGCCTCTATGTATATAAGACAGTCGCCCAACTCCTCCTGAGTTAGCCAGATATAGCCTTAGATTCCAGATTTACCTTTTCCTTTGCTAAACTTCTGTGCATTCTCTGCAGATTGATTCTGCCGAGATGTCTCCTCCTGAGACTTCGGAACAAACCGAGGTTCCAGACCTCGAACTGGAGGTCGGAGAACGAGCCGGCTGGGAAGGTTCGGATGTAACTCCGGACGAAATCCAGTGGCTCAGGGCGACTCGGCGGATTCCCGCCGGGGTAGAGTGTCGCCTGCCAGAGGGCGAACTCGAGCCTCAAGTCAAGCAAGGGGAACGGGTGGTCTTCGTCGCGCACTTCCAGCGCGGCTTCGGACTGCCCGTTAGTGATTTCTTCCGGAGCTTCCTCGACAAGTTCGGACTCCAGGTTCATCACCTCCCCGCCAACGCCATCACCACTCTCTCCTGCATCGTTTCCTTCTCTGAGGGATACCTCGGCCTCAAAGCCACGGTAGACCTCTTTTCTGCTACTTCCAACTCAAGCGGCAAGTGATCCCGGATCCAAAGAACAAGGATCTGCCCAAGCAATTAACCGCCTGCGGAGCTGCCACCATAGCTCCTCGCCGAAACTCCATCTTCCCACGTATCACTACTCCGGACACCGTTCGCAAGTGGCTCCGGACGTGGTTTTACGTGAAGAACTCCGGCGAAGAGGACCTCCTCAACCTGCCGGCGTTTAACCTCAGCCCTCCTACAGAACAGCTCAACTGGGACTACACTCCCCCTCACACCGGCGAACTCAAGTCCATCCATGGGTATATTGCGAAATGGCAGGACCCGGAGGACCCCGGGAACGACGGGAAAGTCCTGACGGCCGACGACTGGCCTGCACATTCGTGAAGCCGGGTCTCCCCTCTCAGGCGAGGTCTCACAAGATCTGCCACATGAGCGGTCTTTATGACCCCACCCGACATACGCACGTTGCACTGGACAATGCCGCGGTAGCTCGGCGAGTCCGAGCTATCACCAAGTCCAAGATCTCTGACGCTTGGACATGGGGAAGGGAACCCCACTACCGGACCAATCCAGCGAAACAGGTAGCTATTCCGACGTTTTCTTCGATACTCCTTTACCACCGAGGTCTTGCTACCGACGTTATCTTGATAATTTTTCTTCCTAACTCCTTTTCATATGTCTGCCATACAGCTGTTCGCCCGCCAAACCGCCGAGGATGGAGTCCATCCTGGACCACTTCGGCGCGGATCTCCCTGTCGAGGACCCACCATCCAACGTGGACCCTGACGACGAGGATTATATGCCCATTGCCTCGGCCCGCATCACCACCGCGGGTAAGCCTCAAGCACAAGCTTCAGTTCAAGAGATTTCGGATGACGAGGAGGGTTCCTCGTCATGGAACCAATAAACGCGGTACCTCTCTCCCGCCTTCCTCACCTTCCGAACTTTACTCCAGCAACCAGCCGGAAACGCGCTGGTGCCGCAACTTCGGCCGCCGAACCATCCGCCACTGGAGCCTCCGGACCCACTGAGGCTCCGGTCAAGAGACGCCGGCTGAAGAAGTCCGGACTTCCTCCTCATGCCCGGGGGGGCAGGAGGCTTCCTACCTCGGATGGGTAACGCTTTGCTTCTATAGCCAACAATGTTTGTTGCTTAAACATATTATCTCGGTATTAACACTTGACCATCTTCTTTTCGTTGCAGTGCCCCCATAGACGTGGATCAGGAGGTATCCTCCATGACTGCACCCGTTGGTGCCTCTGAAGCCATGACCACCCCGACGAACTCTCGCCCCGGATCTCCTCCACCGAGGTCTGGCCCGGCCTTGGGGAAATCTGCCCCCACCCGAGGTCAGACTTCTCCGCGTCCTCAAACGGATGCGGGGATCAATCGCGCCAGAACTCCGGCTACCGCCTTGCCGGAGCCTCGACTCTCCCCCCGCAGCCAGACTGCCCGCAACCAACAGCAGCAACAGCAGAAGCATCAGCAGAAGCAACAGCCCAAGCAGCACCCCAAAAACCAGTTCGCCAGACTACCTTGCCGTTGGAGAAGGGCAAGGAGAAAGAAAAAGAGACGGTGAAGTCTAAGGTCACCCCCAAACCAACATCTGGGTCTGGCACCCTGACTATCTCTTCTCCCTCAAGGATGCAACCGAGGTCTCCTCCCCCGGTGACACGCCGAATTCCTCCATTCGCCGCACCCATTGATGAGACTGCCCCTCCGGCCGAAGAATATGCTCGGAGGGCATCTCTTATATTGGATAACCGGCCTGCTTCAAGCTCCGAGGCTACTTTGGCCTTGGAGGCCTCGGTTAGGGGCATCGAGCAGGGCGGACCGTGGGGATTTCCTCCTCTGCGCACTGATAGTGACCAGAGCCTCGGCTCCTTGGAACACTACAATGCAGACTGGAATTCTGCAGACATGGACGAGGTCTCTTCTGCCTCCTTGACCGCCCAAGGGGACGAGCATCCTGCGGGAGACCTGCGCCCGACGCATGCTTGAAATGCAAACTTCTGCTTTGCTTGCTACTCGAGCTGTCAACGTAAGTTCCACTTTCTTTACTTTCATGCAGTACCTCCTCTAATATCCACCATCTCCAGTCCCCGAGATTCGAGGTAAACTATTGACGCTCCGCCGGAGTTAAAATTGTTTGGCTTGAATCTTAACTCTCCATTTTCATCCGACGTATCCAATCCATTTTATCTCACTTTAGCATGCACCTCGGGTACGAGTCCCCGAGACTCCTGTCGAGGCATACCCCGGCAACATTTTCCCAATGATTTGACTCCGAGTCCCCGAGACTCTTGTCGAGGTATAGCCTTTCTAACCGAGCTATATTTTTCTTCCTTGCAGAATGCTATGAACGTCCGCACGGATATCTTTCATACCCTCTTGTTTGACCACAAGAAACTCCACGACGAGCACAAGGCCGTCCTTGCAGAAAAGAACTCTTTGGACGAGAAGCTACAACAAGAGAAGCCGAAGTAGCTCGTCTGGTAAAGGAGCTCAAGCGCATCACTGAGCTGCGGACGTCTGAAAAAGAGCAGCTGCAGGCGGAAAAGGCCAGTGTTGTCGAAACAGAGAAGAAACTTCGGGAGGATGCCGCCAAGGATCACGAGAATGCGCTCCAGTTAGCCGAGACCCGCGCCACCTCGGCCACCGAGGCTTATGAAGCCCTTCAAGCTTCGGTTAACCAGCTCCTGATGCTGCAACATATCAACCAAGAAATGGACAGTAAGCTTCTTGCCCCCCTTAGCCTTGCTTTGTCCTCAACATTACTGGCTCTTTGCCGAACTGTTTCTTTCATTATTAACAGGCTACCCCTCTGCAGAGCACTTCACTACACCCAAGTCTCGGCCCGCAATATCACTGCTCGGCACAGGGAGAGGCGAACGAACAGAACCCCGATTGGACCGTTGAGGACCATATCGTGGCCATCAAGTCTCGGATCCATCCCTTGAAGACCATTGGGTCAGAACTCCTCGACGCAGGTCTGTCTGCTTTCCGAGCCTTATGGCCTCTTGCCGACGCTCCCAAATCTACGCCCGAGCTCCGCCAAGCTTCGTGAAGCCGAACAAAGACTCCGAGAGTGGCGTTCATCTTCAGCTCGCGCTGGAGCTGATGCCGCTCTCAAATTCATCATGACTTGGTGCGAAAAGATCGACCTCGAAAAGATGGACACTCATCGTCGAGGCTCGCCCTGGTCCTCGGACCCAATTCTCATCAAGCGCCGCGAAAAGATGGCTGCCTTCTTCGCTGGATATGCCAACACAAAGAACTTGAGCGAAGGAGACACCTACTCCGACGCCGAGGATTACGAGCCAGAAGACGAGGAATACGAAACAGAATCCGACGTCGAGGCTGTCACATCCCAAATTCAGAAACTAAGGAAAACTTAGTTTCCCAAGACCCAAATTTCAGAACCAACAAAAACTTTTTGAAATGTTTCACTGATGATTGTGTTTTGCTTCCCATTGCTGTATTGGACCTTGTGTGACTTGTTGTTTATGTTCTGTGACTTGTTGTTTGATTTGTGTGATCTTAGTTGTGATGTTGATATTGTTGTGTTTGTTGCTTGTGAGGATAAATTCCTCAATTGTGCTTAATACGAAGATAAAACAAACTTGACCACAAATTTGGAATGTGACTTAAATTTAAAACAAACTCCTCCAATTACTCAACAAATGGAAATTAAGATCATGATTTAAAGAAATGAGCTTAATAAATAATTTTCTCTACTTAACTATCTATTTCCTTCAGACAAATATTTTCTCTCTGAAAATAAAAAACTATTTGAAGTGGATATATTTGTCAAGGAAGTTCCAATGGTTCGAAAATAATATTTCGAACTTGATTTAAAAATTCTAAAGGATTATAAATAATATTTAAGAAAAGTGCCATATTTAAATCCCTATGAACAAATATTGTTCAAAACTTTTTATTTTCAAATACCAAATTTTGTGGAGATTCTACATGTATATGGGAGGCTACATGAATATTTTCAAATTTTTCTAAAATGTTTTACTGCTCCAATAAAATCCCTAAAGTGTACTGGTTTTTAAAAGAAAACAGGAAAGGACTAAAGTGTAAACTGGAAAAGAAGTACAAGGGGCGTTTGTAATTTGGTCATCTATCCTGTCGCCACAGTGGCGTTGCAGGGCGCCAGAGCTCGTTGTCGCTCACTCCCTTGCGTCGCCGCCCGGACCCCCCCTCTCCTCGTCGCTCTTGTCGCTGCGGAGGAGATAAGTCCCCACCGAAGCCGCTCCTCTGCCTCCTCATTTATCCTTCCCTCACCTGCTCTCTCGCTCTCTCTCGCGTTGCTACACCGAGACCATCGTGCACCCGCCCCTCTGCCCATAAAAGAGCACCCCGAGCCCCTCTCCCACTCGCACCGCCCTCACTCGCCTCCCCACTCCACTCTCTCTGTTTTGGGTAGCAGCAGGCTGCGACGCTCGCTCTCGAGCGAGAAGCTCGTGCTCGGCCGCGTCACGGCCGTGAGATGGTTGCAGCTGCCCCGACGCTCTCCGCCCCACCATTTTTGACCTTTCAAGCTTCTCTAGCCCAGCACCTCACTCCCCCGTGCTCTCTCTTCCCCAGGTTCACTAGAAGCTCGACGCCAGGCCGGAGGAGCGCAGCCACGGTGAGCTTCCCGTTCCAGTGAACCAGGACGTATCCGGCCACTTCTCCGCCACCCTCTGGACGCCCTCGACCTCCTCCGCCACCCTGCAGCATCGCCTTCCACTCCTAGCCACCCCACGGTGAGCACCCTGCTCGTTCCGAGCAGCCCAGCTCTCTCACCTGTGCGTGTGTCCATCGTGAGGTTGAAGAAGCACCAGGACCGTTGATCTTTAGATCAACGGCAGCATGGCTGCATGCGTTCTGTTGACTTTTCCTCCAGCAGAAAAATCCGAAACAAAAAAATTCCTTTCTGTACCCTCACGAAAACATTTATATCTCTCGTTCTAGGAGTCCAAATAATATGAACCAAAATGCTATGGAAAGGTTATGAAAATACTAAGCCATTGGCGTTGGCCTCACTCAAAAATATTTGACAGGCCAAGAGCAGTTAAAAGTTTGCCACAGAAGCTTTTCTGTACTAAATGAATTTTAGCGCTTGATTTAAAAGGCCAAATGAGTTGAATCCAATTGTGTTGGCTTATGTATGCTTAGGAGTATCTGTACCTAGTTTTTCATGATTTTAGGAGTTACAGAATAGGCTGGGTGATGCTTTTAGTGTTTCTCCTTTTTCTGTTTATTCTTTTCTCACAGATCTGTTTTTGGTCTGTAGCTTTAATTCACAATAAAATAGTTAAACTCCATATCTGTGCAAACCAAAATTTATAGTGGTATCCCAATGAGTTTAGAACCATGTACAACTTGCAGATCTGGAAAATATTAAAATGTGCGTCCTTGATAATTACTGATTCTGCCACTGGGCAGAATCACCTTTTTGATAATAACTTGAGTTGTGTTGATCCAAAATTTGTGAACCAAATTGTTTTGGGTAGCCCTTGACAGTAGCTTCCACTAAGAATTTGTCTCATGTAATTTGGATGCCTAGAACACAAGTTCCATGCATTTCTAGATTAAGCCAGTAGGCTCTTTGAGCATTTTTCATAATTTCTATAAGTGAAATTTTGGACCAAACTCAATTGGAGTAGTTTCTAATAGTAGCAGAGAACACAAACCCAAGTTTGCATGATTGTTTGATTTACAGAACTCTCTAGGTGTAATTTTCAGTGAAAGTGTTGTTTCTGCCACTAATAAAAAGGAATTAAATTAAATGCTTTTAAATTGGGGTTTGTGTCTACTATTGATTGTCTTGGTACTGCTACTTGTGTGTTACTGATGTTAAGCAAGCTAATATATGTTATTACTATTTGTGACTAGTGCAAATCTTGTTTGAGTAAGCATGTGTTGTTAAAATGAATTTGATGTTTCCAACAAATATTCAACTTTGCTTGTGTTCTTGAAAATTAAAATGAGATAAATAAATCTTTAAACTAATAATTTAGCTACTGATTGTTCAAGTTTGCTGTGCTTAGCCTTGCATGATTAGTAGAAGTCCCTAAAAGATGATTAATCACTACTTCAACCCTACCTTTGTAAAAAGACAATAGTGTGGTGATTGTCAAACTTGTTTGCTAATAGCCCTTTGTCTTGTCTGATGCTTGATAGACATTGCTTGTTAAACTTGGTTGCCCTTAAGTTGAATACTATCATGGGTATCGGGTTAATGTCTCTACCTTAGTTTGGTAAGATATTCTGAACTACAGAAACTAATTGGTGGCTTAACCTTTGTCTGGAGTATTTCCTGTTTAGGGAAAAATGTTTGTTAGGCACCTTTAATAGAGGATGCATTTGTGCCCTTTTGTTTTGACATGTGTATGGTGTTATACTCCTGATTGGTATAATGCCCTTGTAAGTGTAGATCCTAGTTTGTTGCTTGAACGATTAGTTCGATGCTTGTGGATTGTTACTTGTTTGTATACCCCTTGAGGTTTGGTTTGCTTATTGAGTCTTGTTCTATTTTCATGTTTGCGACGCTAGAACTAAACGCTACCGGTGTGGTCTTTGGAACGGAGTTATTGAGGAAGGGGAATTTGCTGAACCTGAAGACCAAGACCAAGTTCCCTTTGCCGAGCAAGGCAAGCTACTCCCTGAGCTTGCACCTAAATACATATGCACCTACTTTGATCAAATGTTTTACTCTTAAGTCAATGGTTTACAAAAACCTTTTCGAAAAGTATACGGATATTATTTTGCCACCCTATGTAGTAGCTTATATAAAACTTAGGATGGGAAACAATGTTGTTCATTCAAAACTCCTTTGAAAATACTCGTGTGGTTGTGGAATACCGAGATGTCGGTGTGGAAATGGAGAAATGGTGATGTTTTATGAAAAATGCACATTGTGTCCTTGTACTTACGTCGACCAGCCGATAACCTGTGCGACCACACTTACCCACATATGGGAAAGGGCGTAGTCATATAGTTTGCTCATATTAGTACTGGAAGCCTCAACAACGAGGATGACCTCGTTCCATGAGGGGATGGTTTGGTGACCTGCCCCTGACCTGGGTCCTCTTAAGAGAAGTCTACCGGAGGCCGGTATGAGTGTATTGGAGAAAGAGGATTGAAGACGCCTCCTTTGGGTCGCCGGGCAGAACTACGAAGTCCTCACACTTAGTTTCCGACGGGCTGGATTTAAGTGTCGATGGAACCGGTTTCGTAGCGGTAGGATCCTATACTAGCATGAGCAAATGACAGGCTATGGTCGGTGACTCAACTTCGCATACACCTTGTATGGCGGGACGTGGCTGACACGATGAGTTGCCGGATGGGTGTGGGAAAAGCGTGCTACCTCTGCAGAGGGTAATAAAACTATTCGAATAGCCGAGTCCTCGGATATGGACAGTTGGAAGGCCCTACTATGACCATGTGCAAGTTTTGGAAATGTTTTAAGATTTGAAAGGAAAATGGAGATGTTGTATATGTGTACCTATACCCACTGATCGGTATGAGGTTGTCGAAAGAGATGTTGTGACCAGGAATGGTTTTCGGTCGAAAAAAAAGAGGAGTTTTGGAGAAACAAACAAATGGTGATTTTCTGGGAAAATGTTTATAAAAGAGACTTCTTACCTTTTTCAACATAGCGGTATTTTCGGGAAAAAGTTTTAAAAAGGAAATTCTTACAAAGATAGATTTATGGGAAAAAGTTCTAAAATCCTTCTTTCCTTTTTCAACAAAGATATAGAGATGTCTTCTCAAATAAAGGTTTTTATTATAATAAAAATAAAGCTATTGCATGCTCATGTCGGGGGTAGTTTGCGAGTACATAAATGTACTCATGGCTGTGTCCCTGGATATTCCCATGTCCAGAGTTTAAGAAGAAGTATGCTGAAGACCGAGAGATCGATGACGTCAATGCGAACTAGGGCGCTTCCCAGTCAGCTGCCTGTGGGGTTATGGCTAATGACTTGGGCTTCACGTTGTTTGATGATTTCCGCTGCAAGTACCTGTTGAAGTTATTACTTCAATCAAGTAAGTAATTTTATTCGGTATTTATGGATGTTCTTGTGATGCCAATTCGAGTTATGTGCAGCAACAGACTGATCATGGGATTGTTGCAGGAAACATAACGAGTATCTCGGATAGTTAAACCGGGGTCCTCACAGAGGCCGAGCAAGGAGATGACGGTGAAACCCGCGAAACAGAAACCGAGGCTTCTCCACAACCTGATGCCGAGGTTACTGCCGACGTTGCCAGCACTTCCCAGGCTACCTCGGCTCCGGACGAAATCCCTGCTGCATCGGCTGCTGCCGACGTAATTCCTGATGCCTCGACCTGAACTTATGCTTGGCCAAAAAACTTCATTAAATCCCCGGTATGCCGGGACGCAGATGTAATCAAACTTAAGTAGTTCCTTTGCTACCTCTATTACTATTATGCTCATTCGAACCATGCTTTTCTAAGCTTTATGTCGAATCCTTTTGAATGATTGCTCGAGTTTACTTTCGTGTTTACTATATTTGGCATTCTTTGCTCTTGTCTGCCATTCTGGCGTTCGACAGTCGAGTCACAAGATTGTTGTTCATAGCATACAGTACTTGGTAAATTCCGAGGTATGTTTCAAAGTCATCCGACATAAAAAAGAAGTAAAAACAGGGGTTAGTAAACGACATATGCCGAACTGTCTTTTTGGACCGAGTCCCCGAGTTCATTTTCATGTTTCCCATGTTCTTTCGTCTTTGCTCTTGACTGCCATGCTGGCGTTCGTCAGTCGAGTCACAAGATTAGTTACATAGCATACAGTACTTGAAGTTTGAGACGAGGTTCAAAATAGTCGGCATACGAACGAAGAAAGAGTACAAACAAAAAGAAACATGCAATCATAAGAGCGAGGCAGTCCCCGAGCTCACTCTCGAGGTGCCGAAGTTTTTATTTAAAGATCAGCCGAGGTACATACATTACTTCCTTCAACAGTAGAAGGGTCGGAGTAGAGCTACATTCCATGGACGCTGAAGCTCCGCATCGGGTCTATCCAGCCCATCTCCCCTTGGCTCCTGTGCATCTATAAGATAGTATGAATCATTGTGCAGAGCTCGGCTCACAATGTATGGTCCCTCCCATGGAGGTGACAACTTGTGCCGACCTTTGCTGCGCTGAACAAGCCTCAGCACTATCTCCTTCATTAAACTTTCGGGGTTTTACATGCCGGCTTTGATAGCGTCGGAGACCCTGCTGATATATTGCTGACCGAGATAAGGCCAATTCTCTTGCTTCCTCAAGCAATCTACAGCATCTTCCCGAGCTTCTTTAGCCTCGGCTTCTGTGTACATTGCCACTCTGGGCGCATCATATTCAATGTCGGTTGGCAGCATTGCCTCGGCCCCATAGACCATGAAAAATGGCGTATAGCCAGTTGATCTGTTCGGTGTGGTCCTTAGACCCCACAGAACTGCTGGTATCTCATCGATCCAACACCCCGGTGTTTTCAACAGTGGTTCTACTAGCCGAGCTTTGATTCCGGCCAATACCAATGCATTTGACCTTTCTACTTGCCCATTAGCCTGTGGGTGAGCCACCGAGGCTACATCAAGTCGAATTCCCTTACTCATGCAGAACCGAGCAAACTCTCCGACAGCAAAGTTCGTGCCGTTGTCTGTAATGATACTATGAGGATATCCATATCTCAGGATTATTTCCTTCAAAAAGGTCACTGCCGTATGACCATCCACTTTCGGATTGGCTTCACCTCGATCCACTTAGTGAATTTGTCCACCATCACCAGTATGTGAGTCATATTGCCTCGGGCTGGCTTGAATTCTCCCACCATGTCCAGACACCAAACTGCAAAGGGCCACGTGATAGGAATGGTCTTGAGCGCCGAAGCTGGCATGTGCTGCTGCTTGGCGAACCTTTGGCACCCTTCACATTTCCGAACTATATCTTCTGCATCGGCATTGGCGGTGGGCCAATAGAACCCGTGCCGGAACACCTTGGCCACCAGAGCTCTTGTGCTGCAATGATGTCCACATTCTCCTTGGTGGATTTCTAAAAGCATCTCCTTGCCTTCAGCTGGTTCGACACCTCTGCAACACCTCGGTCACACTTCTCTTGTATAGCTCCTTGTTGATGATGGTGTATCCCTTAGCTCTCCTCTGGATTCTCCTTGCCTCGGTTGTATCACTTGGCAAACTTCCATCGGCTATGAAGTTCATGATCTGCTCCGCCCATTCCGGCACTGGATGCAGAGGAAAAAGCCTCTCATCTATCTCCATTGGTTCGGTCGCCATGATCTCCTTCATGATTTCCTCCACCATTGCTCGGCCAGTCCCCGAGTGTTGGTGCGAAGTCCCCGGGTCAGACCCGAAGTTCCCATCATCTACTCCATAGGAAAAGCTCCATCAGTCCTCGGATACTGCGAAGCAGTCCCCGAGTCCGGCCAAACGCATCCGACGTCTACCTCCATAGGAATAGGCTCAGACTCCGAACTTGGCGGTAAGAAAATTGACTCGGAGTCAGGAGGGCTTGATTGAAGGAGTTCTCAAATGGTTCAGCGCTATCCCCGGTGGCACCGGTTCTTTGGATGAACCGAGCTTGACAATACGTCGGCGGCTTCATTCTCCCCCGAGGTATGTGCTTGTACTCACATCCTTCGAAGAACCCAGACACCTTTTGCACATGAAACCGATACAACTCCATGTTCGCATCCAATGCATCCCAAGTGCCGGTGGATTGATGCACCACCAAAGCTGAATCGCCGAAGCATTCTATACGCCGGACACCTATCTCCTTTGCCACCTTGAGCCCATGGATCAGGGCCTCATACTCCGCCACGTTGTTCGACGCCGAGAAATGGATTTGCAGCACATACTTCAACTGGTCTTGCTTCGGCGAGGTTAGGACTATGCCGGCACCTAATCCGACCTTGGTCTTGGACCCATCAAAGTGCATCTTCCAATAATTATAGTCCGGCAAGGGCGGCTCATATTGCATCTCGGCCCAATCGCATAAAAAGTCCGGCAGCGCCTGCGACTTGATTGCATCTCGCCTTTCATAATGCGGAGTGTATGGAGATACCTCGATCGCCCATTTGGCAACTCGCCCAGTTGCGTCCTTGCATCCGATGATCTCCGAGATTGGAGCATCACATACCACCGTCATGGGATGCTCTTGGAAGTAATGCTTCAGTTTCTTAACCGCCAGGTATACTCCGTACGTCATCTTCTGGTAGTGGGGGTAGTTTTGCTTCGACGTGGATATCACCTCGCTCAGGTAGTAGATTGGTCTCTGCACCGATTTGCCTCCTTCGTCTCGCTCCACCACCACTGCAACACTTACGACCCGGTTTGTAGCCGCAATGTATATCAACATCGGTTCATTCTGCAAAGGGGATGCCAACACCGGAGCAGTGGACAACATCTTCTTCAGCTCATTGAACGCCGCGTCCGCCTGCGGGGTCCAAGTGAAACTGGTACTTTTCTTCATAAGTTGATACAATGGTAAGGCTTTTTCTCCTAGCCGACTTACAAACCGACTTAAAGATGCAAGGCATCCCGTGAACTTCTGCACATCTTTTAAACAGTTCGGCAACTTCATTCTTTCGATAGCTCGGATCTTAGCCGGGTTAACTTCTATACCTCGGCTCGATACGAGGAAACCGAGCAATTTTCCAGCCGGGACACCAAAGGTGCACTTGTCCGGGTTAAGTTTCAACCGATACTTTCTTAAATTTGCAAATGTCTCTTCGAGGTCTTCGATGAGAGTATGCTTCTTTTTAGTTTTGATAACAATGTCATCGACATACACTTGCACATTCTTGCCCATTTGAGAATGTAAGCACTTCTGCATACACCTTTGATAAGTTGCCCCGGCATTTCTCAAACCGAAACACATGACACGATAGCAATACGCCCCGTACGGGGTAATAAAGGCAGTCTTTATTTGATCATCAGTGTTCAGTGGGATCTGGTGAAAACCAGAATATGCATCAATAAAAGACAACAGCTCACATCCAGCCGTAGAATCGATCACTTGATCAATCCGAGGTAAAGGAAAGGGATCCTTCGGGCACGCCTTGTTCAGGTTGGTGAAGTCAATGCACATGCGCCACACCTTGACTACCGCCGGTTCGTCCTTCTTTTTCTCCACGAGGACTGGATTAGATATCCAGTCCGGATGCAGCACTTCCATGATGAAGCCTGCAGCCAGTAACTTCGCCAGTTCTTCGAGTACCACCTTTCTTCGGTCATCTGAGAGCCGCCGCGTCGGTTGACGCACTGGTTTCACCTCTGGCCGAACAAACAAAGAGTGCTCTGCCAACTCCCTCGGAACACCTGGCAGGTCTTTAGCCGACCATGCAAAAATGTCCCGATTCTCACGGAGGAAGTGACAGAGCGCGCTTTCCTATTTCTCGTCCATGCCAGTACCAATGATGGCGAAACGCTCCGGGTTCTCCGAGTCCAGCGGGATTTTCTTGGTCTCCTTGGGCACCTCGAATGAAGCGCTCATGTCCGGAGTAATTAGTCCGGACATGCCGAGCTGAGTAGACTGCGCCATTGCCACCACCTTCTGAAGTTGCTTCTTCTCCGCCGCGATCACCAAGGACTCGGCTAAACTAGATCCCGCCGAGGCACATTGCATAGCCTTCTTGTAGTCACCAGAAATGGTTATTATTCCCTTGGGCCCCGGCATTTTCATCTTTAGGTAGCCACATGAGTGGAGATCATGAACTTGGCCAAGGCTGGCCTTCCCAGCAAGGCATGGTAAGGGCTCTGCAAGTCCACAACCTCGAACTCAAGACTTTCAACTCGGCTGTTATCTCGGGTACCAAAACCCACGTCGACCCAAATCTTTCCCATAGGTGCACAAGAGACCCCGGGCACAATACCGTGAAATGTACAGCTGCTAGGCTGCAACTGGTTCGGTGAGTATCCCAGCTTGACCATTGTGTCTCGGTACATGATATTTATGGCACTCCCATTGTCCACCAAGACTCGGGTGAATCTCACATTGTTGGTCGGCCCACAAAACGTCGGATCCACCACCAGTGCATAGTTTCCAGGGCTCGGCATGATCCGAGGTGTATCTTGCCTGCTCCAAGTGATCTCTTGCTCGGACCAGTTCATGTATTTCACCACCGCCGGAGTTACTGCATTCACCTCCTTGGCACGCCTCAGCATACTCTTCTTATCAGTTGACTCAGTCACAAACACCACGTAGCTCTGATGTACTTCCCTATAATCATTACCGGGGTTCTCATACCTCTGATTCTCAAAGGACCACGTTTGGCTTTGGCCGGCACCACCGTTGTTGTTGTTGCCCTGGGCACTCACTGCATTCACCGGTTTCGCCTGCACCGTCTTCTGGTTTTGGGCCGCATGCACCGGGGTTGAATTTGCTCCGGTTAAGCTCTGATTCTGCGCCGCTATGGTCGGCTTATGCTGCTGCTGCGTGTTCGGATATTGAGGTCTACGCCATTGGTTCGGTGGCCCACTCCGGTTTGCCCCAGCTTTCGCCCCTTCTGCAGCGGTTCGGTGATGAAAACTACACTGCAGAGTGGTATGGTTGGGTGTTTGCCATTCCTGCCATGATAGATACATGGTCCATTCACCAATGACTCGTAAGTCACAGGTGGTCCGGCCTCCTGCCACTGCTTCGCACCACCTCCCTGATTCTGGTTCTGGTTCGGAGTCCACGCCTGACCCTCAGTCTTCGGTTTCTGGGCGCCTCCAGGTCCGGACTGACTTGGGTTTACAGCATTGACTTGGAAATCTGGTTCTCTCCTCTTCTGCCCGAACTCTTGACGGTTATCAAACCTCGGTCCGTTGTTGCGTTGTTCATCGGATTCCTCCTGTTCCGGGCATTCCCATCCAGCAGAGGCTGCATCGGATCGCCAAGGGCATAGGAATCAGCTATCCGAATCGTCTCGGCCAGAGTCTTTGGCATATCTCTCTGGAGCCTCTGCCACAACATGCTACCATACCGACATCCATCAGCAAACCACGCTATAGCCTGTGCTTCGATAACTCCCTCACAGGAGTTCCGAACATTGCTCCACCGAGTCAAGAATTCTCGGTCAGTCTCATTGTCCTCCTGCTTGCACGCCTGCAAAAGCTGAGGTCGGTTTGGCCTCTGTAAGTGCTGGCGAAGTTGCTATTGAATGCCTCCTCTAAATCCAGCCAGCAATCGATGCTATTCTCCGGCAATTGTTCAGCCAGATCCGAGCAGGACCTTCCAACATGTGCGGGAGATACCGGACCGCCCATCGGCGATTGCCCCCCGCAATGTATACTGCTGAAACATAATCAGCTAGCCAATCTTGCGGCTTGGTGCTCCCATTGTACGGCCTGGTACTCCGACCCAACTGAAACTGAGACACTGGTGGAGGTGGTTCCTTCATGATCCGAGGTCCAAAACACGCCGGACCAGGAGGGCCTTCCTCTCCAACTTCTCGGACATGTAAATCCGATCTAGCTTGTAGCGCGTCACCTGTAGGCAACGTCCGAGCTCCGATACGCTCTCCCAATGCACCATCCACTCTATAGAATCCAGCCCGCTCCATGGCTGAATTTCCATCATCATATCGGTCGCCACCTCGACCGACGTTCTTCGGCTGCGGAACATACTCCGGCTCTTGCTGATACTGCTCCTGCGGCCGGGGTTGCTGCTGATGCCTCGGGGGCTGAGGTGGTTTACCTCGGCCAGCCGACGCTGCTTGCCCACCGTTCTGATTTCCCTGAGCTGAACGGCCTTTAGCTCGGCTTGCATCACCTGGGCCGGGGTCTCCATTGGCTCGGCTAGCGTGCCGACCTTTTGCTTCCCAGCTAACACCGGATCGTACACTTGCAGCTGCATCTCCTTGTTCCGACCTGAAGTGACACTCCGGGCACGATCGGCTCCTCCGACGTGTGGAGACGAGGCTTGCCCCTTGGACCCTGGCTAACTGGCCTAATCGAATGGACCGCCTGCGAACCGCCAAGCCCGGCCTTGCGGAGGGCTTCATTTTGCTTGCTGGCCACATGCACTAACTCATTGAGCCGCTTCTGCTGCTCACGCCATGCATCTCCGGTCAACTCCGATAGCCCGGCCCTTACTGCTTCGGCTGCTCTAAGGTTCTTAGCTGGTGAACTATACACCGGCCTACCAGTAGCCGACCTGCTACTTGTTGCCTTACTCGAGCCCGAGACTGCAGCCCTACCATCTCCTCATAGAGGTCCTTGCCTCGGTTGACAGAGCAGCTTTCTTACGCCGCACAACCGGAGTAAAACCATCCTCTATACCATGTGCAGCATTGTACTCCTTCTGCTCCATATCGAACTGCTGCTTAGCCTCGGCCAGCAACCGAGCTTCTCTCAGCACTCTCTGGCGCTCTGCCTCTAACCCGGCCACCGTATGCTCCACACTTGCCTCTACTGCGAGTGGCCGAGCTAACCTATCAACGATAGCTTCTAAGGGAACTTCTTCCCTTGGCATGCCCAACTGCTCATTCTGACTAGGTTTCTCGTACGGAAACTTCGCCGTCCGACCTGATTTCTCAGGCAGCGCGGTTGGCGTCGCCTCCACCTCGGCTAGCGCGACCTTGCCAGCATCTGCCTTGCTAGCTGCAGGCTGGTACCAGCCACCATCACCTCCACACACCTCGGAGGGCGAGTGACACGTTGGCCCAAAGCCGCCAGGAGAGGAGTTTCGTCGTCCACGAGCACCTGCTCCGGGTACTCGCGAACCACCTCGACAGCAACGTATGTGGGGAAGCTGCCGAGCATCATGAGGAAGCCATGGTGGGGAAAGGCTTGCCGGCGAAGCACCCCGCATTGTCGCTCACAAAGGCGAACTCGCCGATCTTGGCAACAAGGCCAGAAAGAACACACTCAGAGGAGCCCGTCCGGATGGAAACTCCACCCAACGCCTCAATCTGCCCCACGGTGGGCGCCAACTGTCGTGGTGGGATCACGGCAGATGCCATGGGTATGGCTTAGTTGGGGCCGAATGGTCGTTGGGGGAATCCGGGGAGGGTTTATGCACTCAAGACGTGCACAAGCAAGAACATGCAAGAAACCACAAGAACATGAACAAGAAACCAAGAAAGCCAAGAACACAAAAGACACCACGATGTACCCAGGTTCGGGGCCTTCGTGAGGAAGTAAAACCCCTACTCCTGCCTTTCCTCTCTCAATATATCAGTGTGTTCTCAGGTACAAGGTGCTCCTCGAGCTGTATGATGCTGCTCAAGTGAGAGCTCTAGATAGAAGATGAAACTATGAAGGGGGAAATGAGCTAGGGTTTTGCCGTCCTCCTCCCTGGAGGTAGAGATGCCGCATATATACACAGGCCGAAGTACATTTTTACCCCTGCCTACAACTGACAATGGCATGGCCAAAAGGTAGAAGACAAGCCTCTGCCTCCTGCCAGCTCAACGGCCGGACTGTCAGGCCAGCCAGGCCTAGCTTTCCTCTTCCGGTCATACTTCAGTAGCCTGCCGAGGTCTAGCCTGTAGACCTTTCCCGAAATAGCCGAGTCAGCTCCTAGGCCCCCGAGCTTCCGGGAAACCCGTGGACGGACCTCGCCGTCCTCTGAAGCCTCGGGCTACGAGCTCTGCGGCGCCCGTGACCTCTCTGACATGCCTCGATCCTTGCTGCCAACCTCGGATAACACTCCTGATCCTATACCTCGGTAGAGAATACTTATTCCTGTGGTAGCTAGCTGACTGCCCCGAGGTTGATACCTCGGACGTACACCTTACGTCGGATGACGCCTCCTGCGTCCTTGCTCAATCGTTACCTCGGACAGCTTACTACCTTAACCTTACATGTCTTGACCTCATCATTACCCTACCCGGGGGTAACCCCCGACAGGGTCTATCGTGTCTCTGTTGTCTCTTGTTTGGGTGAAGCTTGGTAGTGGGTACTCGTCTGCACCGTCGTCGAACATGCCGGCGTTGATATCTGCGGAAGGGCTAGCGAGCGGGGGTTGGGGTTGGTGTGTGAGAGTGTTGCTTCGGTTCTTTGTTTTATGGTACTGTTTATCACCATTCGACCGTTGCTTGTGTATTTGTGGTGACGTGTTATTCGGGAAGTTGTGGTTGACTACTTTTTGGGTTTAGTCTTTTTGAAATCATCAAAGACTCAGTCGATTCCAGTTTACGTGCTGGAGCCGGCATGAGCAGGGAGTTGGCAGGACTGGTCTCCTCCGTGTCACTGCTCGTCGATCCCGCTGCCCCTGGAGTCGGCGTGGCATGTGTTCTTCCGGCAACTCAATGGAAAAGATAACCGAGATGATTGAAAGTGTCATTGAACATGAAAAAATTAATGGAGAGAGGTGGTGTCCTGACAGACATAGTTGGTCAGGTCTATGCTTTGTTAGTAGTATTCTGTTTTATTCAGATTGACAGTTTGGTCGGACAACGAAATCGGACCAACGGCGAGACGTCAGCTAGGAAATGGGCAATCGGGGCCGAATTCGTCCTGACTGTCAGCACAGTGCAACGTAAGCAGCGAGACATAGAATGTCAGTCCTGCCGACTCTGTGGATTCGCTAGAGTCGGCCGGGTCACCAAGCACTGTGATGGAGAAGGGGTTTGAAGAAAAGTCTTGGTGTCGTCGATATGATTTTTGTATTCACATTTCGTTGTTCGAAGTGACGAAGAGGTTCGTTGCTACTACAAGATCGAATTTCCCAGAATGAATATGATCAACAAACCGACAACCTACAAAAGAACAAAACAAAAGCACCCCCTAAAACACCATCTTTCCACCCCTAAACCGTCGTTGGAGTTCTCGGGTTACCCCTTCTCTGTCTTAAGAGCGGTGGGTCATGTCACACCTATTTTAGTGTCATCTCTTTGGCCACTCAAAACGTGGAGTCGGCGGGGTAGGTGATGCCCATAGGACGCGTCGAGAAACCAAGAGGACCAAAAACCTGGCTCAGAAAAAACGTGAATAAGAAGTTCGTCTTTTTTGTGTTGGTTACCGTGTTTAGTCCGTCCGTGTGTGTGGAAAGGTGGACTTTTGTAGAAAAGGGATTCTCTTCCTTTCGTACGGTTTTATCATGTCGGATCCCGGAGTTGGTTCTCTTGAATTCGGCAGGCAGATTTGTCACCGAGTAGTGGGACGGAGCAGGTCGTTCCTGTCGACTCCCGACACTCGGCCAGTATCAACGTTTTCTGAGTTTCTTTGGCGCACGACACCCCGAGCCCCTGTTTTCACGACCGTTCCTCCTCAGCTGGAATATACACGCTGCATGTAACGGTCGTGGATGATGATTGTGTCTAGAGAAGACGTACTAGCAATTAAGACGGAAAGGAGGGCTGGTTGCGTCAACTCCATAGAGTCGACAAGCCGGCGACTTTTTGGACTTTGTCAATATGTCATCTACTAGTACTAAACAACTATCATGATGATAGAGACTGGCTTGGTCAGTTACATGGTAGTCGCACGGTTTTTTTACGGTATATGACCTGGTAAATCAGTGATCTCGAGGTTCCTCATTCTTAGTGAGGCGACCACCTCAGCCTCTGATTCACCGGGCGTGTACATACATACTTGCAAGCAGATCGATGAACGGAAATAAGTTAAATTAGAGGCAAATAGCTTAAAACGGATGTAAGGAACTGAAAGCAGAGAAGGAAGTGAGAAATCACTTGGAAGCAGGGCCCATCTCCGTGCAGCCATCGTTCGGGAAGGAGGAGTAGGTGGCGATCGATGTACTAGCTAGAGATGGAAGTCGGTTAGGGGGAACTAGGGGTTGCCCCTCTATTTAATTACGGGAGATAGCGGCGGTTGCGGAGAAGTGGAGGAGTTAACTCGTCCCCACGTCGTCACTCCCCACTAAGATGCACGTCCCTGAAACCACTACGTCCCATCTCTGCTGCATGCATGGAAACCGAGGAGTTTACCCTCCCCATAGTAAACCTCGATGGTTCCACCGCATTGGACTGTTTCGTTCTACGTTTCACGGTCCGGCTCGATGTTGTCAAATCGGATCACGCCTATAATCTTCTATGGTCTCCCAAAGCCTGAGTGTCTAAGTCAACGCATATTACACATGGGTTTTATGATCTTAAACCATTGATTATTTCCATCCTGTATGGCGTGTCGTTAACCAAGAGCTCAGGGGAGCGTGCGCCAAGGCGCACCCTGAAATCTAGTACATATGAACTGAGAGAGATCCACATGACTGGTGGTAGCTACATGTGGACAAATAGTCAATCCTCCCTCACATTGGAGAAACTGGATAGATTCCTCATGACAGAGAATGGGAGCAGCCCTTTCCACTGGTTAGAGTTCATAAGCTCTCTAGAGAAACGTCATATCACTGCCCCATTATCTTGGACACCATGGAGGGTAGAGAAAAAGGAAGCAGGAACTTCAGGTTTCATAAAAGGTGGATTAAGGAGGATACTTTCCTCGTGAGAGTATCCAAAGTTTGGTGCCAGCATGTTAGGGCCAAAAGTAGTCCGGAGCTCTTCCAAATCATGTTCAAGAATGTCAAGAAAGACATAAGAGGCTTAGGTGCTAACTTGAGATGTCAAATGATTTTGAAGAAGAAGAATCTGATTGCTGAATTGTCTGGCTCGGAATCTTGGGAGGAATCTTCCTTCCTTTCTTCTAACTAGATGCGAAGAAGGAGCATTACCCAAAACCATTACTGCATATATCTGAACAGGAAGAAGACATCTGGAGACAGAGAGCTCTAAAAGGTGGTTGCTGCATGGTGACAACAACACATAATTCTTTCACAGAGTGACTAATCGGCAAAAAAGAAAAAAAAACAATCTTTTCTTTGAGAAACACAAGCAATCCTGAGATGAGTTAACGATTTGACATGTACTCTTGGATATATTTATGATTTCCCTCTTAATGAAAATATGTATAAATATTTTTGCACATTCTTTGTAAAAAAGGAAACTGAAACTAATGGCCAAAAAATGTTAAACAACTTAGCCATCACTACACTATCAGCACTTTCATGACCCATAAATTCTAGTGATGCCTAGTTAGAAACAGGGGTGCAATATGAGCTGAAGTTAGCAGTTTAGACTTCTCAAGAGACTGCCATCACCACAAACTCTGCCATCCCCTGGTTGGGCCTCTTTCGTCTCTGCATAAAACGAACTTCTCAGTCAAATGAGGCTGGCATTAGCAGCTCATCTGCCTACAAAAGCAGCAAGTGTTGGAAAACTACAAGCCTAGTCTCCAAGTCTCAAGGTAATCTCATTTACAAATAAGATTGGAGATATGAAATGGAAGACGATTAATGTCTTATATTCATCAGTTATTCATAATTCTTATTACTTCAAATCATCACATAACAAATACATGTTACACAGTAGCGGCGGCGTGTAACTGGTATTTATATTGCTTGTGTGGAGACTTGACAACCTGAGACTATCTTTGTGATTTTATTCATATATCTTTCTGAACGGTCTTGAGATTGGTTGTGAATTGAGCGATGACCCCAGCTTGACAACGTTGTAAAATACAATTTAGCACTAACTAAATGTACACAACGATATCTTAAACATGAATATTGGTTCCAGAAGGTATACACATGTATTATCTAATCATGTGCCAAACTCAGATGTCCTAGAAACCATGCATAACAAATATCTTTCGGCTTATTTACAAGGATACTACTTACTAGCTAACTGCTGTTGAAGAACTAAATATATGTGTGGCCTCAGTTCACGGATAAATAATTGGAACAATTTACTTTCACTACCCCATTTTTCCAGCGAAGAGCTGAAGTATGCTCGCAATTTGGGTTACCAGATTATACCACTCAGGGGTTACTTGTTTGAGGAGATGATCATACCTCTTCGCCAGCAGACAAGAAGCTAAGAAAAGTGGTGACGATGCTATGGCATATGTTTACAAGATTCTTTTTTTTGAAGGTTTATGACAGTAGGGAAGACCCCTACTGCCTCAATATATTAAAGCAGTAAATATTTACAAATTTACATAGCCACACGGGCTTTAGTTCATAGTCTAAAGAGTCTCAGCAAAAGAAGTAATAAAGGGGTGAAGCTCAGGCCTAGTTCTATGGACTAGTAACTTGAAATCCTCTAGAAATCTTATTTTCCAAGAGTTTATTGAAGGGTCTATCCCATTGAAGAGTAGATTATTCCTCTCTTTCCAAATGCCCCACGCTGCCACAGTGAAAATCTCTGTAAACATAGGCTTATTCCATGATTGTTTTCCTGCTGCCACAATTTGGAAGCGATCACCAGTGTGCTACCAATCCATCCCAACAATGCTCCAACATTGCAAACTGAATGGGCAGTAAAAGAATAAATGTTCCAGGGTTTCCTCCACATTCTGATCACACATCTGACAGGTATAGCCTGAGTTTAAGACATAGTTCCTCCTTCTGAGCATATTCCTGGTGTTTAGTCTATCGGAAAACAGGAGCCAACAGAAGAACTTCAGTTTTGCATTACATTTGGATTTCCAGATCCATTTGAAAGCCTTATGAGATATGATGTTCCGGAAGCAGAACTGATAATATTTCTTGGATTTGAATTGTTTGTCGCCCCATATATATTGCCAAGCATCTTTGCCATTTTGTGAGAGCTCAATATTAACAGTGTCAGCTTGTAAGTCTCTAACTTCTTGCATTGCTTCGGGCGATAAGGGGAGGTGAAAATTATCACCTAGAGTCGGAGCTGACAGAAAAAGCCGAGCTGAAATGTCTTCCTTGGTGGCATAAGAAATAGCTCTTGCATATTTTATATCAGCTATTTGATCCATCCACTGATCCTTCCATAGCAGGATAGTGTCACCTTTGTTAATCTTGCATGTCGAAATTCCCCAAAAGATAGGACTCAGCTTCATAACTTGCTTCCACCAGAAGGAACCACAAGAATCAGCCGCATGTGGGACAATCTCTGAATAATATGCCTGCCAGATCAAGGTAACCCATGGGGTGTCCTCCTTATTGTAGAATTTATGATGAAATTTGAGCAGCAATGCCTCATTCTGAATTTTCAGATTAAGGACCCCAATTCCCCCTTTGTCCCTGGGTCTACAAACCTTGTCCCAGGCAATTAGCGCATTACATTTTTCACCCTCCTCTGTTTTCTTGTTCCAAAGGCAGTACCGCCTAATCTTCTCAATGTGTTCTAAAATCTTTGGTGGCAGTTGCAAATTGCACATATAGAACATTGCCACAGACGACAACAGAGAGTTAATCACTGTAGTTCTTCCACTGTATGACATCATCATAAAAGTTGCCGTGAGTTTCCTCTCAATTCTATGGACTAATGGCATTAACTCAAGAACGGTTGGCTTTGTTGTTCCCACTGGCAGGCCTAAATAAGTAAAAGGTATTGAACCGACCTGTCGCAGCAGTGGAACATGGGGTTCCCCCGATGCTCCCAAAGTGGGTCCTCCGCTGGGGCACACCAAGAAGATGGACAAGGCAAGGAGTCAAGTACAGCAGATGGGTCAGCCCATCTGCCTCAAGGACACCGACAAGTTCGACATCAAGTCTCTACGGCTAAGGACCAGGTGACCTTCCGGGTCACCCCCTTGCCCGGAGAACCAGGCAAGACACCCACGGGTCCGTGCTCCCGGCAGGAGGCCAGGCGCACCCCCAGGTATCCATCCGTACCATCGAGAGGATAAGATCGCCAGCTCGCCGGAAGCTGGTGGAAGACTTGGGCGCCAAAATGAAGGCCGTGCCCTGGTGACGTTGCCATGAGCGTAGTTGGTAGGGCGGACATTCTTTGTCTGTCCCACCTTTTCCAAGGGCGGACGACCGCTCCGCCCTCCTCAGAACGGTTGGAGGAGAGAGTGCCACGTCTCCTCCAAGGACCGCCGAGGGGTTTTTCCCGCCAAGACCCCTCACACCTCTCACGTGCCCATGTCGGATCCCCTTATCCTATAAATGGAGGACCATGGAACCGAAGAGAAGAAGGACGAAAACGAGATAGAAGCAAGCTAGAGCTCAGGCAAGACTAGACTAGGGTTCGGAAGGTAGAGAGAGGTGATCTCCCCAGGGCAGGATCTGCTCTTCGTCTACCTCAGGTTGAATCTCTGCCGGGTTCACCCCAGAACCCTTGTACACCCCACCATGATGAACCTCTCAATCCGGACATGCAGGAGTAGGGCTTTTAGCCTCCGGGCGGCCTGAACCTGGGTAACTCTGTGTGTCCTGCTGTGTTGTTTGATCTCTCCCTCTCGATGAAAAACTTGGGGTCCTTGCTCCCGGGTAAGACTTCTTCCAGCCTCCTTCACGCCCCATGCCGATCCTAAAAAGGGGGTATCATCTACTCCCGGTGTCCGTCACCCGAGACATGACATCTGGCGCGCCAGGTAGGGGGTACAAGCGCTGGATTTGTTTTCTTCTTCATCGACCTCAAGTTCAGCGTCAAGTTCATCGTCAATTCTGCCTCGAGCTTCTCGTCCGTGACAAGATCTGCTTCAAGACCCCCGGCGCCTTCGGAGCAGCATTAGTTTCGGCTCTCACAGGCGAGGCGCCGAATCTGACGGCCAAGATGACAAAGAAGAGAAAGGCTAAGGCAGCCATGGAGTTTCTGCGGTATCCAGGACTCGGTTTCGTCCTAGGGGAGCCCTCGTCGACCTCCGCCACCAAGGGTCGGGACTTTGGAGTACAGTTTGTACGACCAGCGGCGTATGTCAGTCCTTTAATCAGTGAGAAAAGGCCTCAGGAAAACGCCATGAGCATCGATGTACCTTCCCCCTCGTGGACGCACGAGGAAAGGGAGGAACTTGCTCCGACGTGACACCTGCAGCGCAGCCTCTGAAAGGCGAAGGCCCAGATCAGAGCATGGAGGATGATCCTCACCTAGAAGATCCCTCATTTACGTGCCCCAAGAGCTCAAGATTCCTCTGCGCAAAGATGGCCAGCCTGGAGTGTGGTGCATGTACCACAGATCTGATAGACACAGTCTGGAAGAGTGCCGCCAGTTCAACGATATTCAGTTAAAGCAGAAGAACGGGGAGTGCTATGCCTGCAGCGAGCCAGGACATATCTGCATAGATTGCCCCTTAACCAAGAAAGCAAAGAAAACCAAGGCCAATCCCAGCGCTCCACAAAAGGGAAAGTCTTTCCGGACCTTCTCTAATGCCTCTACTCAGACTGAACAGCGTGAAGAGCCAAGCCCAACCCAACGGACACAAGATTGTCAAAGATTAACTGCTGCTAGTTGGGACAAACTTTCGTCTGCGGCAATTCTGACGAAGGAGAATGGGAACTCCCGGGTCATCTAGTGACAATACACCCGGGACCGAGTGGACCTCCCCCGAAGTACTGGATCGCGAAGTAGTTAGCTTCCAGTCCTCAGAAGTAAAGAGCATCCGGGTCTACGGACCGGCATTTCTATCATGCCAGCCAGTTGCCGGATCATCAAGAAGGTGAGCTCCGGGTTTTGCAGTAAGAGGGTCTCCGGACCGGCATTTCTATCATGCCAGCCAGTTGCCGGATCACCAAGAAGGTGGTCTCCGGGGTCTCCGGACCGGCGTCAGCCAGCCAGTTGTGCCTTCGAGCGGCATGCAAGGACCAGTCCCCGCAAGGGTGTACTGGGCCCTTGGGTATATTTCGGCACGGAAGCCCTGTTCCCGCCAAGAATTGTGGGGCAGGGCAGAATTATGTATGAAAAATGACATAGAAGACCCGCCACGGCGGCAGCACGACGAAGTAATTGCCGGAATATAACGAAAGGAGGTCAAATGCGAGCTAAGTATAGACGCGCTCGCGCGGACTTTTTCCCGTTTGCATCGGTTTTATACACTTTGGCTAAAGCGAAAGCGGGCGTAATCTTGGGGTAGCGCCTCCGCGACAATACTGTCAGTTTCCCTCGGGCAGTGGAGTCATGGGCTGAGGTCCGTACGGTCAAGACCGGTGGGTCCCTGGGGGGTTGCGCCCTGTGTCAGCAATTCAGAACAGTCTGATTGCTCACGGCTGGTTAGCGCTCGCGCCCTTGGACCCTTCCGGAGTGCGTTTAGCCCCCACGAGTGCAATAAAACTCATGTAAATCGGGAAAAGGTTATTTACATTCCAAAGTACAAAGTTCATAAGCCTTTCGGCGGTACAATTGCAAAAGCATGGTTCACGGCCTTTGGTATTGTCCTGTCCTTGCAGGATCTTACAGGTTTACGGGTTGTCTTCACGGGAAAGACTCCCCAGGATCTCGTCCACTTGGCCAGCAGCGTTTGGAGGAGTCGGCATCCTGGGTGCCAGCCTCTCCAACTCGGACAGCAGCGAAAGCTGCGGGTGCTGCTGGTGGAGGGCCACGACTATGCGGGTGACGGCCTACCGGATCGCCTGCTCTCCTTCCGGGAAAGGGGCCCTGCTTGTACGCTCCCGGACACCCCTAACCAGCGTCGCCACGTACTCCAAGAACGCAGGATAATGCATGAAAGTGCGGGAATGGTCAGCTTTGAGGGTGGGCGGAGAAGACACCCCCCAAATCAGTGAACTCTTTCACAATCCTTGAGGACCACGTGGACATCTTGAGCAAGATGTTGTGATCCAGTTGAAGCTGAAAACTTAGATCAGATGGATGAGTGACGCCTAGGTGAAACAGAGTGATAAACTGGTCTCACTATAGTCGATATTTCAATTGGTTTTGATCTTTATTGTGAGTGCTACGGTTTATCAGGTATCAGCATAACCTAGAATATGCAAACGTTTACACTATGGTTTTCTCTTTTTTTTTTCATGCATGGATGAATATGTGTCGATCCCTTATGCAAGCAAATACTAATTATTTATTTCATCCGTTTTCTACTGAATTATGTTCCTGAGGGAAAAAAACGCTTCATGGTGTGCATTCTCATGTTTTGTTAATCTTTAATCATTCCACTAATGATGTCCGGAGATGCACAAATTTGGCATGCTGAAGTAGTTCAAATAGGGGCACCAAAGCTATTCATAAATTACTGTCAGAAAATTTAACTTTTGGGAAACTTTTCCAAACCTATGATTTATTTTGACCAGGACAAAGTAGGGGAGGACCCCATGGTTAATTTTCGAATTAATAAAAGAAACAAAATATTTTCATATTATGTACAAGGAAAAGAGTCGTACAACAAAATTACAAAGAGCGATTCTATCCAAGCCAAAAGTTATGATCTGTGGGTAACCTTGAACCTACGTGAAATAAGAACAAACTGCCACCAACAGCTCCCTTTTGAAAAGATTTATCATCTTTTCTAGAAATGGGGAGATCCCAACCGCTACATCATGCAAAAATGAACTGCTATACATAATATAGCTTGGAATCCTAAAACATGAAGTTACTCGGGATTTGCATGTCTACAAGTGCAAAAGATTTATCACCTAAAACGTGGAAGTATAGGCCGGAAAGCTTTCAAATTGAATAGCGTAATTCCTATACGAATTTTGGCTTCTTATTTCGCTTACATTGCTCACAAAATGATATCAATTAGAAATAAAAGTTACTTTAGATATGAAAATTCAAAATATGTTTTTGCTAGCCGCGCACTTGCGCGGGCCACCCAGCTAGTAAAATTGAAGAGATGAGATGGAAGACGATCTCAGTGTCTTACATTCATCAGTTATTTATAATTCTTATTGCTTCAAATCATCAAATTACAGATACATGTTACACAGTAGCGGCTGGGTGTAACTGATATTTATATTACTTGTGTGGAGACTTGACAACCTGGGACGGAGATAAGATCGTCAAATCTTCGTGATTTTATTTCATATATCTTTCTGAACGTTCTTGAGATTGGTTGTGAGATTGAGCGACGACCCCAGCTTGACAACATTGTAAATGCGCATGAAGTCACGGAAGGTGGTGGTGCGGTAGCAAGATGGGTTTTCCTCACTAATAAACTCATCAGCTGGACCAATCAGACAGTCTGGAGTCGGCATGATGAAGGCAGCCACTGATGTT
Organism: Poa pratensis; assembly: GCA_947311845.1. Classification (NCBI taxonomy): domain Eukaryota; kingdom Viridiplantae; phylum Streptophyta; class Magnoliopsida; order Poales; family Poaceae; genus Poa; species Poa pratensis. The sequence continues at coordinate 113,850,574 of CAMZMU010000041.1, read as the reverse complement.
CGTGCAAGCACTGAGTTTGTCATGACCCGGTGCTCTATGCTCTTCAAAAACCCATTTGTCACAACCTGCATTCACATGAACATCCAATTAACATGGCGATGATCTATAGAACACTTTTAAAGAGGCTAAAGTGACCAATTACCTCAAGTTGCTGGCCAAAGTTAACGATGAAGGCACTGGGAGCAGGATCAACTTTGATCCAGTCTCCCTTGTAGGAAACCTCGAGACCATTGACAGCACCAGGAAGTAGGAGTGTGATGACGTTTCGGTCACAGTGCGGTGGCGCTCCAAGCGCCTTGTCTGGGTTCGGGCATGGCGGGTAGTAGTTGATGTTGAGGATCACGTTGCCGTCGCTCATGTCCCCTTGGAAGTAGTTAGGCCGGAGCCCCATGCCCTCGCACAACAAGCTCAGTAGTTCCATTCCCATGCCTCTTGTCTGGATGGTGAACTCCTCGATAGTGTCACTGTGGTGCGATATATAGCATATCAAAGAAATTATTAACATCAACAATTCATGCATGTTGAATATATAGTTGCAGATGAGGAGTCATAAAATTGTGTATGTATTTATGCGCCACATTTGTTATTCTTATTTTACCGGAGCCCTTTGGGGTGATCGGGCCACTCGTTGAGGCTGTCGTCAATGGGGAAGGGGCAGGAGAGGCGGAGGCAGTCCCGCCAGTACTTCTCGCCCCCGGTGTCGTAGGTGGCGCCCGAGAAGAGCCGGTTGGACTTGTGTCTGTCCTCCGAGTAAAACGCTGCCTTGTCCTCGGACGGCAAACAGAAGTACTGCTCGCACATGTGCTCCATGTCCAGCATCAGCTGTTTGGAGACACCGTGGTTGACCACCTGCTTGACGTACCAAGTAAGCGCATGGTTATTACTTTTGGATTGTGATTCTAGAAAACCGAGACAGAATAAAACACATGCAACTAAGTTATACGATAGTTGATTGGCTTGTGTGTACTAGCCTGGAAGAAACCGAGCTCCTTGCCGGCCTCCAGGATTGCACGGCAGACCTCCTCACGACTGCGTGACATATCGACGATGGGCAGGGAGACGACTGCCGTGGTAGCTGGCGGGAGCTTGTCAGGTGCGAAGATGAAGCTATCCTTGAGCGACACGTGTGCTGGGGTTGAGTGGAGGATGTTCTCCATCGTAGAATCAGGGGGACTGGAGAAGAGATGCGGAAAGGAGAGGGGAGGGCAGCAGTGGCGGAGCTAGCTCGTTGTTGAAGCCTGGGCAAAGTCCACGTGTACTTCAAATAATCCTCGTTTGTCCACACAAATAATCCTTACTGCGTAATAGAATTAGAAAGGAGTTCGCCAGCGTAGCCTGGTCAGCCGCCCGGCATGCCGGGCCGTGGCTCCGCCACTGGAGGGCAGGGTGCACTGTGCTATCGTTGGAATTCACCATGCACCACTTATGTAATGTTCAGCCTTGATCCATCATGCTGGCATGCGCGGCGTTGATCATGCTTGATGCTCAGGCCAAGACAAGGTTCCTAATATCCAAGACAGAGACGCACCAACCTATCTTCCACTCCATGATCCATCAGTTGGCCAGTGTTATATAATTATTATACATAGTACTGTATTAGTTGGGCCGTTCAGGTAAGCATGCATCTCCAAGGCGGACAAGCAAGAAACATGCAACCATGCACCTACGACGCCCCCGCCGCTTCATCTCACGCATGCAGGGTCGTCCAGCAAGCTAGCCATGTCCATGGGATTTCTTAGTACTGTCCTCGCATGCATGCATCAAGCTCTGCGTGCTTGTTAGCTTTGCAACTTAGCTCTAGAGTCAATAGACGTACTAGCCAGCTGCCGGCTGACGTGCCTACCCGTCCGCTCACCCAAACTATCCGCCGACTTGCCACCCCGCTGTCCGGATTTGCCGTGTACAAAACTTTCGGAACACGGCAAAGAATTGACATATTTCCCCGCGCTCTGAAATTCAGTCTTTGCCGTGCGCCCTAAGTGGCAGCACACGGCACGGAACATGTTTGCCGTGTGCCTTCCTGTCAGCTGCACGGCAAAGCATGGCTCACATTTTTTTTTTCATATGCTTTCTTTGTTAAGGCTTCTAGCATATTAATTTACTTCACTTAATTATATTTATTTATACTATATATATAAACCCTCCGGTGCGGGCCGCATGCGTCAACACCCCGAAAAAGTGTACCGAACGTGCAGGGCGTCGTCTACCCCGGACCCAGGGCGTCGTCTACCAAAACTTGCAACGATCGTGATGCAGTAACCACCAGTGGAAACAGGGGCTTTGGTGGAGAGGGGTGTTGGGCTCTAGTCCCAGGCGTGGTTCGATCCCGGACTAGAGGAGGGAACTAGTACCGGGCCGGCTGCTCCGACGCTGTGCAGGTCAGGTCCCGGGTTGTAGGGCACCTCTAGTTCCGGGCCGTGATACCACCCGGGACCGAGGCAGTCAGCGGCAGGGTGGAGACAGGAGGGTGGACCTTTCGTCCCGGGCCGTGGTACAGCCCGGGACTAGAGGTCCCGCTATATCATCTCCCACCCCGGGCCAGCCACCATTTTGAACTCTCAAGATCATCTCCATTGTTTCCTCTCTCAAGCTCAAGTGTAGCCCCATTTTTTTCCAAGATTTGGCAAGATAGACGGCACCCATCTCTCCAAGGGTTAGCAACACTTGATCCTTTCACCCGGCGGCCGAATTTTAGCCATTTCCATACAAGTTTAGCTCATTCCATTTTTATAGTGCTACCTAGGTGTTTGATGAAATGCCTAAGATAGGTAGTTCATTTTTTTATGTATTTTGAGCTCAAATTAATTTATTATTTGTGGATTTTAGTGTCGTCTCGGTCCTCACCGCCGTCGATAGCCCCCGCCATCCCGTGACCGGCATCACCTCGGTGAGCCTCTTCTTTTATCTGTTATTTTACAAAATTACTTGTATGATTTGATTGCATAATTATTTTTCTTGTATAATTTTCTTATGTTTTTTATGTATAGTGTCATGGTTTTGATATCCGTCCCCGTCGTCCCTCGTCCGGTCTATGATTCGGATGTGGTATATTTGTATCACTATTTATTTTGTTTCGTGTTAATAACAATCATGCCGACCAAATTGACATAGATATATTTTTATTTAGGAGGTAGTTGAACCGGAAATTCCAGCCGACCCTATTGTAGAGTTTTTTATAAAAGAAAACAACGATTTGAAAGCAAAATTGAAGATAAGTGAAGATCTTCGTCTCCAATGCCTAGAAGAGAAGATGGTATTGGACTTGAACATTGCCGACATCGTTGATACTCACGGTGTCAAGCTTACCGACGTCGTCGCTGTTCACGAGATGAAGATGGATGCAATGCGCTTGAAGCTTAGAAAGATTAGAAAATATGTCATTAGTCAAGAGGCTTGGTATCATTATGTTGTTGGTTCAATAGTTACCTTAGTTGCGATTCTGATCGCATTTGTTGTTGGATTTAAATTATTTAGATAGTTGTATTCTAGTTTTAATTAATTTATGTTTTATGAGAACTATGTATTACATTTGGTCACTACTATACTTTGGTTTTAATGTGATGAACTTGTATTAATGTATATGATATGTTTCCTATTAAGTTGGTTTATCGTAATGGGTTTTAGCGGTGATTTGCAGATGAGTCATCCGTGGATGTACGCTGACCAACGCTCTAAAGAGTACATGGATGGCGTGCAATCTTTTCTCAATGTGGCTAAGGATAACAAGAGGCCCAATGGTTTTATGTGTTGTCCATGCAAGAAATGTCGGAATGAGAAGGATTACCCTAACACAGACAGAATTCACCTCCACCTGATAACGATTGGTTTCATGCCCGACTATAATTGTTGGACCAAGCACGGAGAAAAAGGGGTTATGATGGAAGATAACGAAGAAGAAGAGAACGATGACAACTACATGTACCCTGAATATGTTGGTAACCCAACAGGGGAAGCTGATGATGAACCAGATGATCCCATCATACATGATGATTTACGTGGGGTCATCGTTGATGCACATACCCTAGCAGAAACTACACTTGAGAAGTTGAAGTTGGAGCACATGTTAGAGGATCACAAAACAGAGTTGTACCCAACTTGCGAAGATGGCAACACAAAGCTCGGTACCACACTGGAATTATTGCAATGGAAGGCAGCGAATGGTTTATCTGACAAGGGATTTGGGAGTTTACTGAAAATAGTGAAGGACAAGCTGCCGGCTGGTAACGAATTGCCCGAGAGTGCGTATGAAGCAAAGAAGATTATCTGCCCTCTAGGATTAGATGTGCAGAAGATACATGCATGCATTAATGACTGCATCCTCTACCGCGGTGAGAAGTATGAGAATTTGAATGAATGCCCGGTATGCGGTGCATTGCGGTATAAGATCAGAGCAAATGACCCTGGCGATGTTGAGGGCATGCCCGCCAGGAAGAAGGTTCCTGCCAAGGTTATGTGGTACGCTCGTATAATACCACGGTTGAAACGTTTGTTCAGAAACAAAGAGCATGCCAAGTTGTTGCGATGGCACAAAGAAGACCGCAAGAGCGACGAGATGTTGAGACACCCGGCTGATGGGTCACAGTGGAGAAAAATCGATACAGAGTACAAGGAATTTGCACGTGACCCAAGGAACTTAAGGTTTGGTCTTAGCACGGATGGCTTTAATCCTTTTGGGGAGCAGAGTAGCAGTCATAGCACCTGGCCTGTGACTCTATGTATTTATAACCTTCCTCCTTGGTTGTGCATGAAGCGGAAGTTCATTATGATGCCAGTGCTCATCCAAGGCCCGAAGCAACCCGGTAACAACATTGATGTCTACCTGAGGCCATTAGTTGATGAACTTTTACAGTTGTGGCATGATGAAGGGGTACCTGTGTGGGATGAGTACAAACAAGCGGAATTTAACCTACGAGGGTTGTTGTTTGTAACCATCAATGATTGGCCTGCTCTGGCCTGCTCTTAGTAACATTTCAAGACAGTCGAACAAGGGATACAATGCATGCAAACACTGTTTAGATAGCACTGAAAGTATATATGTAGGTAACAAGAATGTGTACCCGGGTCATCGTCGATTTCTTACAACTCAGCATCCCCTAAGAAAGAAAAACAAGCAGCAGCATTTCAAAGGCGAGGAAGATCGCCGGCCGAAGCCACCCCTCCAAAGTGGTGAAGATATATATGATGCGGTCAAGGATTTAGATGTAATCTTTGGAAAGGGTCCTGGCGGACAGTCTGTTCCGAATGACGCTAACAACCACGTTCCCCTGTGGAAGAAGAAGTCTATATTTTGGGAACTACCCTATTGGAAAATCCTAAAGGTCCGCTCTGCAATCGACGTGATGCACGTGACGAAGAATGTTTGCGTGAACCTGCTAGGCTTCTTGGGCGTGTATGGGAAGGCAAAAGATACTCCGAAAGCACGAGAGGACCAGCAACTTTTGAAAGACCCAAAGAACCTGCATCCAATGAGGACGGATAAAGGACGTCTACGTCCTGCTAGCTACGTTCTTACCAAAGAAGAGAAGGAGATATTTTTTGAAGTCCTGAGCAGTATGAAGGTCCCGTCTGGCTTCTCGTCGAATATAAAGGGAATAATAAATATGGCAGAGAAAAAGTTCCAGAACCTAAAGTCTCATGACTGCCACATGCTGATGACTCAACTGCTTCCGGTTGCATTGCATCGCAGAAGCAGCGTGGCTTCCTCGGTTATGGTCGGTGATGATGAGACAAGTTACCCCGTGGATTATATCACGGAGAAAACAACTTGTGAGCTGCATGTCCCAGTATTTAACTTATCCACGAAGGTGGCGGACGGCTATGCATTCTCCATTGACTCTACAGCATCGTGGCTTGGCAATGCCATTCCAGATGGATATGCTCGTGTCGGCGTGGATCAAGTTGTACAAGGATATGAATCACTGAACCTTGAGTTCCCAAGAGCTGATGATGAGTCGGTGCTAGGGGATGTCGTGGGTGGTCTAATTCTATGGCGGAAGAAATACATCAAGTTTGAAGGCTGGGCGCCAAGGCCACCATCGTCTCCGCCAATTCACGATTCACCACCTGATGACGCTGAAGGGGACGACAACCATCAGTCGCCTCCGCATCAGTCGTCTCCGCCGCCGCGTGCGCCGACTCCACCTCCGCGTGAGCCGACTCCACTGCTGCGTCAGCCCACTCCGCCGCTGCATGAGCCAACTCCACCGCCGCATGAGCCGACTCCGCCGCCGCATGAGCCGACTCCTGAGCCCCGACATAGGAAGGGCGCCACTTCGTTGTCCATGGGATTCGGGCGAGACCCCCGACGTTCGCCCCTCCCAAAAGTACCCAAAAGCCTTGACGACCTCAGAGCTTGCGACATGACTAAAGAGCAATTGGATGCGTGGGTGGATGCAGACACAAAAAGACAGCTTGCACGGAAAAAGCCCGAGGAAAAGCAAACATTTACTGCAAAGGAAAACAAGTGGGCTATTGGATTCATCACGGAACCATCGCAATATGAGAAAAATAAGCCAGATAACTATTTACGAGCTCTGAGTAAAAGTAGTAGCTCTCCCAAGATGAGAAGTAGTAGTGCCAGAGGGAAAAAAGACGTTGCCCAGCTCGGAGAACAGGCAAACCAGTCGATAGCCCCGCTCATAGTTATACCCAGTGGTCATGGCTCTGTGACGGACCTAATTCCTACTTTATCCTTGAAGAAGGACTTTGCTGCAGCTGCTGGTATTACTCTTGCTCAACTGGACAACGAAAATCTCTTTCCGTCTGATGTAGATGATTCATGGAAATGGAAATGGGGGAGGTCCCTGCTGCGAGGTGATCAGATAAAGTGTCTACCGACATGTATGCGACAACTCCATAGTTGGTACATGAAAACCACAAAGCAATTTGATGAATTTTTGATCTGTGTGAAAGTTACAAAAAATCATTTCGCGGGTGAAGACATGTTCACAATTCAACTCGAAGATCTCTGGTACTTATACAACCTTGACTCCCTCGACTTGGCTCTCGTCGGTGCCTACTGTCTGTAAGTGATTCAATTCATTTATTTCCAAAAAAGATAAAGTCTTTAGCTCTCAGCTCGTTCATTGCCATCGCTAATTATGCTCACTACGGTATTATGCAGAATGAAGAGTGATGAATGTGGTAGAAAGGGCATCTATGGCTTTGGGTTCGTTAACCCAGTACGAGTTAATGCAAGGACACTAAAAAACCACGTGAAGGACACGGAGAAGAACTTGCTAAATACCCTAATGAAGCAACATTTCAACACGGAGATAATGTTTCCTTACTTCTTCAGGTAAGAGAGTGTTACTCGCTTGTACAAATTAAGTGTAACTGATGAGTTACTGACGTGTATATAATCATGCGCAGCGATCATTACATTCTGCTAGTCATTGAAATTGATAGATCAAGAGTTCAAGTCTACGACTCATTGGACTGGCCTGAGGATAGGTACCAAAGCATTCTAGATACGCTCCAAAGGTAATTTCCAACATTATCGCACTATATCAGTCTCTCTTATTGATTTCAGAGATATCAAGCAACTAATAACTCATTTATTCTTTTTTTTGCTCGGCAGGGTTTGGAAACAATTCAAAGCGAGGACAAAGGGTTCAGGTTCATTTGAAGAACAGCTGACTTTTGTTCACCCACAGGTAGGTAGTACGGTCTAGCTAGGTTCACGCATCTCTTTATTTATTGTTTTCAATACCACTATATGTTGACTATGATTTGATTGAATTCTATTCTCGTAAAGTGGATCGAGAGGCAACCACAGGGGACCAATTTCTGTGGATATTTCGTTTGCGAGTGGATTCGTCGTTCGGTCACTGAGCGGGACCCAAAGAAATTTTCAGACGTACGTGAACAATCATATTCAACAATTGATCTCCAGTGTCATTCATAATTTTTGATAGTCATGATTAATATTCGTATTGATCTCCTTCTTTTATAGGCAGAGCCATTGCGCGAGAGTATGCCACTAAAGAAGCGCTTTCAAGCACTAGCAGAGGAACTTGTGGGGTTTCTGCTCAGCGAAGTCATACCTACAAAGGTAAAACACAATGGAGAATAGCGGTGAAGTCCCGGTTATGATCTCCCGTGTAACCGAATAGACGGGCTCTAGTCCCGTTTATGATCTCCACACACGTGTAATCGAATAGACGGGCTCTAGTCCCGGTTATGAGCACCTCCATGTAACCGGATAGACGTGAACATATTTTTATTTATGAACATTTTGATATGTTATATGTAGTTTCTGTTTTTAATTAATTAAACGCATATTTTTTTGCACCATTTCAATATTAAATTGGGTGGAAAAACAAAAAATTACAAGCTGCCACGTGTGAGGTCCTTGGTCTCGGGTCGTATGACCAATCGGGACTAGAGGTCCTCCACCACGCCCGCGCCTCGGCGGCCACGTGGGAGCCTGTTGTTCCGGGTCATAACGGACCCGGTATTAGAGGGGGGGGCCTCTAGTGTCACCTTGCTAGTCCCGGGTGGACACCCGGTACTAGAGGCCCTCACGACCCGGTACCAGTGGCCCTGTTTCCACTAGTGAACGCAGCGACACCAGATGAACACAAGATTCCATCAGTCTTTGCCGTGCGCCCTAAGTAGCAGCACACGGCACACAACACACTTGTATACATATGGTATGGCACAACCTAGATTTGAGTGGGGTTCCGACGCTCCGGGGCCCCGCTTCGGCGAAAGTCTGAATCCGCTGGAAAAACCCTAACGTTTTCGTCTACCCCCATAGACGTGCGTCGAAAGGGGGTAGGCCAGTGGACTTTTTTACTTGGTTGTCTTATGTTAGGCCATAGGAACATGAGAAACCAAAGTCTACACCAGATCAACACAAGATTCCATCCGGTTCGCCCGAAAGGGGAGTTTTCACCTCTAAGTGCAGAAACTCACTAGAGAGAAAGTGAAGTCGTTGAAGCCGGTCACACCTAGAAGTAGGATATTGCACATTTACAACACACAACACACTTGTATACATATGGTATGGCACAACCTAGGTTTGGGTGGGGTTCCGACGCTCCAAGGCCCCGCTTCGGCGAAACCCTGAATCCGCTGGAAAAACCCTAACGAACGGCCAAATGCCTAATTATTATCTTATTTTATATTTATACTTATTTATTTATTTATTAGTATCAATTATTTTACTACCGCACTCCGGCAAAGGAAACATACAAACTGCAACTGCTTGATCCAACGGCTCCCAAGCTCTCGAAGGAAACACACGATCCGCGTACTTGCTCCTGATTGGCTAGCCGAAGGGAGTCATTCGCTTGATCCAACGGCTCCCAAGCTCTCGAAGGAAACACACGATCCGCGTACTTGTTCCTGATTGGCTAGCCGAAGGGAGTCATTCGCTTGATCCAACGGCTCCCAAGCTCTCCAAGGAAACACACGATCCGCGTACTTGTTCCTGATTGGCTAGCCGAAGGGAGTCATTCGCTTGATCCAACAGCTCCCAAACTCTCGAAGGAAACACACGATCCACGTACTTGTTCCTGATTGGCTAGCTGGAGGGAGTCACTCGGAGAGGCGGGTCTATAAGAGAGGTAGGAGTACACTTCACATCCATCATTGGCAGTACACGGGTAGCGGAGAGCAAGATTTCTGAGAGGCAGGAGTTCCTAGAGCGGAGGCTGAAGGTGAACCCTCCCCTCGGTCGGATCCAAGCAGCGGCAAGGATCTATGATGATTAGCAACATCCCTAACACTTGTTCGGACGGTTGCAAATCATCAGAGACGTATTGCCGCTGTTTGGATCGAATGCCGATTTGCCGGTCAGAGTGGCCGCTGGAGAAGGTAGGCAACTTCGATCCGACGTGGTTCTGAAAGGGGCATGGTTAATTTAGGTAGTGCTTGCGCATGGTTACCAACACTGGATAATATTGTTAGAATAGTTAGAATAGGATGTGCTATAATAGGATAACTTAGTTAGAATAGCAAATAGAAGGTTGGTAGATGCCATATCTAGGTCCCAACCTTTGCTTTACAGATTTGGCCAGCGCTATAAGATTTTCTATTTTATGGCTCGGGGAGAGCGAGGATGAAGATGATATCTTCATGCCGAGTGAAGAGAGCAAGAAAGCTGCAGCAGCGGCGGCGGCGTCGTCGTCGAAGGGCAAGGGTGATGCGTCGTCGAAGGACAAGGGTGCTGCGTCGTCGAAGGGCAAGGGTGTTGCGTCGTCGAAAGGCAGGAGTGATGCGGGAGGCTGCGTCAATGGTAGATGAATTTTCTTTTTCTAATTTGCAGAGTACCATGTATCTTCAATTTATGTTGTGTTCTCGCTACTACCGATATTTTCTTCTCTGTGTAATTTATGTTGTCAATATAATTTGCAGGGTTTGTTTAATATCAATGTGAAAAGTAGTCGAAAGGGGGTAGAAAAGTGCCCCTAGGAACACCCTAAACAAAACTTGCATGGGTCCCTAATATATGTATAAGAGTGTGTTGGTAGGTTGTGGGAACCAAGATACAGCTCCGAGGTGCGACCCCCTTCACCGACCCCTCTTACTCCGTAGTAAGTTCTGACACATAGAGGTGAAAACTCACATGTCGGGTGCCGGGCACGGAATCATGCGACAAAACACATGAAATGTTGGTTCCCCATGGTCCTATGTACCAACCTAACACAACCAAGCAAAAAAGTTCATGCGTCTATCCCCTCTCGGCGCCGGTCAAAGGGGTAGATCGACAGGTTTAACTTTTTTCCAGCGGGCGTAGGGTTTCCCTGAAACGGGAGTTCTCACCTATAAATCTAGAAACTTGGTAGAGAGAGTGCGATCGGTGAAGACGGTCACACACCGGAGTAAAATCTTGCACTTCAAAACAATCAACACACTTGTACACACATATTATGGCACAACCTAGGTTTGGGTGGGTTTCCGACGCTCCGGGGCTCCGATTCGGCGAAACCCTAGATCCGCTGGAAAAACCCTAACGTTTTCGTCTACCACCTTGAACGGCGTCGAAAGGGGGTAGGACAGTGTAATTTTTTTCTTGGTTGTATTAGGTGAAGTAAATGAACGTAGTAGAAGCCTTAACAAAGAAAATAAACAAATGAAGCATGTCGAAATAAAACAACCAAAGTGGTAAGTGCAAACATGGTTTGCCGTGTGGCAGCATAAAAGGCACACGCAAAGATGTGTTGTGCCATGCTGGACCTTGTAGGCACACGGCAAACATGTGCTGTGCCGTGCAGGCACCAGCAAGCACACGGCAAAGAATATATGTGCCGTGTGCTTTTTATGTGCACGCGGTATATCTTTTCCCGCCAATTTATTTATAGCGCGGGAAATTTGTTTAGATATTTCCCGCGAAATATTGGGGGAGGGCGGCAAATCTGCGGATCATAGTCAACTATTTTGCCATGTTATTACATAAAGGATCACGGCAAAGATATCTTTGCCGAGATGCATATATTTGCCGTGTGTTTTTGATCTGTTTTGCCGTGTTGTTTTCTTTGCCGTGTGCTCGGGGGATTCTGTGCCGTGCGTCTCGTATTTGCCGTGATCTTCCTTTTTCGCGCACGGAAAAGATTTCTTTGCCGTGTTCCAAGAATATGCGGCACACGGCATAGGCTCGTCCGCATGGCAAATTCAAATTTTCGGGTAGTGCAGGGTCGTCCAGCAAGCTAGCCATGTCCATGGGATTTCTTAGTACTGTCCTCGCATGCATCCATCAAGCTCTGCGTGCTTGTTAGCTTTGCAACTTAGCTCTAGAGTCAATAGACGTACTAGCCAGCTGCCGGCTGACGTGCCTACCCGTCCGCTCACCCAAACTGTCCGCCGACTTGCCACCCCGCTGTCCGGATATGCCGAGGTTCACTCTACTTGACCATGGAGCTTGACGCTCCTTCGTCCTCGACAACGCGATCCGTCCGGTGTGACATACTAGTGATTAGAACACAATTAGGACGCATGAATATATTATTACACAGGAAAACCATTTGGCCAGAGTTATTAGCACATGCGTCACACTAGTGATTGAAAGTCCAGCATGAGATTTCACTACAGTTTCTTTGCATGTAGTTCATTACTCCAGCCTGAGATTTCAGTAGTTTCATGCACACGGGTAATAAATTAGAGCATAACAAATAATACAATCATATTTTAATTCACTACTTGAAAGAACAGTTGAACAGACATCCAGCACCATCAAGAAAACATGGAGCTCTCTAATTTATAGTGTTGAAAAAAAATCACTCTTTCAATATACAGAACTGATAAGAACTCAGCTTTAAAAAAAAAAAGGGAGCAAAAGCCCCAGTTTCTGTATCATGATGATGCACATGGCTTTGATATGAACCCAGCTGATCCTTCGAATCTGTAACTACCTAGTGCGATGTTCAATGTCATTAAATAGGTACATATCTTAACCACGGTAAAGAAAACAATTTAAAATTGGTTGAACAACGCAGTTATGGCAAGATAATGTTGTAAACGATAGCAAAGAAACGACGAAGAGCGGAACGATCAAACCAAATGGGACACGAGATTTAACGTGGAAAACCTCTCCAAACAAAGGAGAGGAAAAAACCACGGGCGCCAGCCAGCAATAGTTCACTATATCGGGTGAGTTACAAACGCCGTGGGTTTACAATGTGTGGCTTACCCCAAAACGGCGGCTTACAAGAGGAATATATGGAGACATAAAACCCTAAGTCGGCTGCAGTCCAACCCGGAAAAGATCCACCTCGGCGGTACTACCGCTTATCCCAGCGGTAACCGCTGGGGTGGGCTGTTTCGGCTCTTCCCACCTCAGCGGTACCGGCGGCGGTACCGCCAGCGGTACCAGTCGGTACCGGACAAGTGTGTCAGACGGCCATTCTGGCGGTAGCGGCGGCGGTAGCGGTGGCGGCAGCTCTCGAGCGGTAGTACCGCTTAACCCAGCGGTACTACCGCTGGAATTTGGAACACCATAAAACAACACTCCACCTTGAGACAAATTCCATCTTGTAGCATGAATGAGAACTTCACCCTGAAAACAAAAAGAAACACCTTCGGCGCCAAATAGCCTCTTGGGCTAGACAGTGATACCAACTAAGCCCGAGCAAAGCTCGAACTTAGTAACAGGAACTGGCTTTGTCATCATATCAGCAGGATTATCATGAGTACTTATCTTGCATACCTTCAGTTTACCTTTTGCAACAACATCACACACATAATGGTATTTGACGTCAATGTGCTTTGTTCTCTCATGGAACATCTGATCCTTGGTAAGGTAAATAGCACTCTGACTATCACAAAACAGGTTAATGCAAGTATCATCTCCACAAAGCTCAGCAAACAAACCTTTCAGCCAAACCGATTCTTTACATGCTTCAGCAATAGCCATGTATTCTGCTTCAGTGGTAGACTGGGCAACAACGGATTGTAACGTTGCCCTCCAACTCACGGCACAACCACCAAGCGTGAACACATAACCTGTGAGGGATCTCCTCTTATCCAAATCGGCAGCAAAATCTGAATCCACATAGCCTACGAGTCCCTCATCAGTCTTGCCGAACTTGAGGCAAGCATTGGATGTGCCACGAAGGTACCTGAAAATCCACTGAACAGCCTTCCAATGTTCTTTACCAGGATTAGCCATATATCTACTAACCAAACTCATAGCATATGATAAATCTGGACGTGAGCAAACCATGGCATACATTAAAGAACCAACAGCACTAGAATATGGAACTCTAGACATGTACTCAAAATCCTCATCCGTACTAGGACATTGTTCAGCTGACAATTTAAAGTGAGGAGCAATAGGAGTACTAACAGACTTTGCATCATGCATGTTAAAACGATGAAGAACTTTCTTAATGTAATTTTGCTGACTAAGAAACAACAAACCAGAATTTCTGTCACGGGTAATCTCCATACCTAGAATTTTCTTAGCAGCACCAAGATCCTTCATCTCAAACTCGCTACTCAACTGTGACTTGAGAGCAGCGATATCTTTCTTGCTCTTGGCAGCAATCAACATATCATCAACATATAATAACAGGTATATAGGTGATCCATTAACAAACTTAATGTACACACAGCTATCAAATTCAGACCTCTTAAAGCCATGTGACAACATAAAAGAATCAAACCTTTTATACCACTGACGAGGAGATTGTTTCAAACCGTATAAGGACCTTTTCAACTTACACACAAGATCCTCCTTACCCGGCACTATGAACCCTTCTGGCTGGTCCATGTATATCTCCTCCTCAACTCTCCATGCAGAAACGCAGTCTTTACATCTAACTGCTCAAGCTCAAGATCACGCATAGCAACAATACCAAAAATGTACGAATTGAACTATGCTTAACAACTGGAGAGAAAACATCATTATAATCCACACCTGGAATTTGACTGAAGCCTTTTGCAACTAACCTTGCCTTAAACCTCGGAGGCTCGCTAGGAGATAAACCCTCCTTTCTCTTGAAGATCCACTTACAGCGGACTGCCTTCTTTTTCTTAGGCAAGCGCACAACTTCCCATGTGCCATTCTTATCGAGTGACTGCATTTCTTCTTGCATAGCAGCAAGCCACTTCTCGCGGTCACCGGAACCAATAGCTTCAGTATAGGTGGACGGCTCATGTCCGTGCTCCACCTGTTCTGCACAACTCAGAGCATAATCAACAATGTTACACTCTTCAATTAAACGTGGTCGAGGACCACAATTCCTCCTGTTCCTACGAGCAGCAATAGACTGTTGTGGCTGCAAAACAGGGGGTGAGTTCTGAACATTATTATTATCAGAATCAGAAGAATCAGAATCATCAGAACCAGCAGAATCAGGATCAGAATCATCTGAAGTAGCAGCACCATCATTGTCAACAGTGACATTTTCATTTTCAACAGAGTGCTCCACCTCGACACGAACCTGCTCCTCAGAAAAATCTGGCAAAACATCTGAGGACAACTTATCAAAGTACATAACAGATTCATTGAAAACAACACTCCTGCTCATAAAAGCCTTTTTAGTTTCGGGATTCCACAACTTGTATCCTTTTACACCCGAACCATAACCAATGAACACACACTTAATAGCTCTCGGCTCTAACTTTCCATTATCAACATGAGCATAAGCAGTGCAGCCGAAAACTTTAAGCTGTGAATAATCAGCAGGAGAATCTGACCATACCTCAATGGGAGTTTTCTTGTCGAGGGGAATAGATGGTGACCTGTTTATCAAGTAGCAGGCGGTGGCAGCCGCCTCAGCCCAAAAACGCTTACTCATGCGAGCGTTGGAGATCATGCAGCGAGCCTTGGAGATGATGGTCCTGTTCATCCGCTCCGCTACACCATTCTGCTGAGGCGTGTACGGGATGGTGAGGTGCCTGACAATGCCTTCTTTCCTGCAATAATCATTAAAGGCATTCGAACAAAATTCGCCACCATTGTCAGTACGAAGTAATTTCACCTTCCTTTCTGTTTGCCTTTCAATCATAGCTTTCCACTCTTTAAAAGCAGCAAACGTATCATCCTTATTTTTCATGAAATAAGGCCAAACTCTTCTAGAGTAATCATCAATAATGGTAAGCATATAACGAGCACCACCATAAGAGGGCTTACGAGATGGCCCCCAAACATCAGCATGTACATAATC
The DNA here is from genome assembly GCA_947311845.1 of Poa pratensis. Lineage (NCBI taxonomy): Eukaryota > Viridiplantae > Streptophyta > Magnoliopsida > Poales > Poaceae > Poa > Poa pratensis. The sequence continues at coordinate 113,834,960 of CAMZMU010000041.1, read as the reverse complement.
AAGTGTACCTTTGGTGGTGTGAACAGAAGCATTAAACTTAACTCTTGTGTGCTTACCGAAAATGCAGTGTTCACAGAACTGCATCTTACCCAAACTGCATCCTTGCAGCAAGTCTCTCTTGATCAATTCTGCCATACCAAGTTCACTCATATGTCCAAGACGCTTATGCCAAAGGTTAGTTTTACTAGCGTCATCATGAGAAACAGCAGCAACAGTACCAGATAACGTGCTACCTCTAAGAACATATAACTTAGCAGAATTCATATCACCAACCATAACTATGAGAGAACCTTTTGATACCTTTAGGAGTTTATTTCCTCCTTTGTACTTGTACCCGTCACAGTCAAGGGTACTGAGCGAGATCAAATTTCTTGCCATGGTTGGTATGTGTTTCACTCCCGTCAACGTGCGTGTCATACCGTCATGTGTCTTGACCTGAACGGAACCAACGCCAACAATGTTGCATTGCTGGTCGTTCCCCACACGCACGAAATCTCCAGTCTGCACTAACTCATAAGAACTGAACCAATCTTTGTTACAGCAAATATGAAAAGAACATGCAGTATCTAGAATCCATTCATCCTGACGAGAAACACATGCAGCTAAAACAGCTAGGCATCGCCATCAGAACTACCATCAACAACATCAGCCTCACCGGTATTATTACCTTCATTATTTTTCGGTTGGTAAGTACCTTTTCTTTTCTCCTTGTTCTGCAATTTCCAACAATCATCAATGACATGATTAGATTTCTTACAATACCTGCAGAACTTGTCACGGCCTTTAGACTTTGAGCGACTTCTGTCACCCTTGCTCTTATCTCTGTTGTTGTTGTGGTAGTGGTTATCTCGCTGCTCAGGCCTCCCTCGGACCTGCAAAGCATCGCCCTTGGAGGACGACGTCTCCTCTTTCTGTACCATACCTTTCATCTTTTCCCTGGCAAGCAGGGCCTCATATACTTCCGCGGTGGTTAGTTCATCACGGCTTAACAGTATGGTATCACGAAAATTTGCAAAGGAATTTGGCAGCGAGCATAGAAGTAAAAGTGCTAGATCTTCATCATCGTACTTTACCTCCATCGACACTAGGTCAGAAACGATCTCCTTAAAGATCGATAAGTGATTCATTACCGAACCACCTTCTTGCAACTTGTGCGTGAACAACTTCATCTTCACATGCATCTTGCTGGTGAGATCTTTGGACATGCAGATCGACTCCAGCTTAGCCCACAGTGCCGCTGCGGTTTTCTCCTGGAGTACTTCTTGCAGAATATCATTAGATAGATGAAGTTGAATAAGCGATAAAGCCTTACGGTCTTTCCGCTTCTCATCGGCGGTCCATGCCGCCGCATCCTTGTCGCCGAATTTCTCCAGCGCCTCGTCAAGATCATTGGACTGTGCGAGGATCGCACGCATCTTGACCTGCCACAGCGAAAATCTCGTCTTGTAGTCCAGCGCCGGTAGATCGAACTTCATCGATGCCATCCAAAACCCTAATCTGAAAACAGATCTGAAACAGGGCTCTGATACCACTTGTTGTAAACGATAGCAAAGAAACGACGAAGAGCGGAACGATCAAACCAAAGGGGACACGAGATTTAACGTGGAAAACCTCTCCAAACAAAGGAGAGGAAAAAACCACGGGCGCCAGCCAGCAATACTTCACTATATCGGGTGAGGTTACAAACGCCGTGGGTTTACAATGTGTGGCTTACCCCAAAACGGCGGCTTACAAGAGAATATATGGAGACATAAACCCTAGGTCGGCTGCAGTCCAACCCGGAAAAGATCCCACCTCGGCGGTACTACCGCTTATCCCAGCGGTAGTACCGCTGGGGTGGGCTGTTTCGGCTCTTCCCACCTCAGCGGTACCGGCGGCGGTACCGCCAGCGGTACCAGTCGGTACCGGACAAGTGCGTCAGACGGTCATTCTGGCGGTAGCGGCGGCGGTAGCGGTGGCGGCAGCTCTCGAGCGGTAGTACCGCTTAACCCAGCGGTACTACCGCTGGAATTTGGAACACCATAAAACAACAGATAATACGAACAAATATGGAACCGCTATATTTGTCAAACAGAAATCTAACACCAGAACACTAAAATATTATGATATAACACAATTTGGTTAACACTTGATCACCACATCGAACAGATATCTGGAAACATATATTAACCCTTATCTGATCCTATGGACTTTACTCAGTTCAAAACTGCGGAGGAAAAACAGAAACAAAAGAGAGATGATGTAGTGTTTAAAATTGTCCCACCTTTGAAGCACAACAGCTGCATCTATACTTCTATACTATTATTACTAGTTGAATACCCGTGCGTTGCCACGTGCCATCAAAGTTTTCAATAACAAATACATCTTTCTACTTCATCGGTGTACTGCGTCTTTTCATTTCTTTTTAGCGGTAGAAAATACGACCACACTTATAGGCAAAACACAAAGATCTACAACTTCCCAAACAAAACATGATAAGATGTGATTGGGATATGATCAATTTTAACTCAGGAAAGAGAACTATGAAAGAGCAACAGGCAGGTAAAAAGGCATCATCCCTAACTCTAGCCCTTCCTGCATTCAGACCCCAAATCATAATGCAGATATATCTAAGACATCCTTCCTGCATATATGTGAGACTGCTAATTCCACTAAAGCACACCTTATATATACCTGCACCGGACGCGGGCCTCTGGTCCAGTACTGCAAATCAGCATCCAAGGTTTCCCAGAACATGTCTTCTTTGGAGTCCTCATCGGCATATCGTGAGAGGCCTAGCCTCTCTCTCTCGTACAAACCCAGCAGTGTCTCACCAAGCTGATAATGGGATTCAATTAGCAAAGCAACGTAACATCAGAATAAAGCAGTTTTCCCCACTCCAACTGGTAAAAGTTGTAGTACTACTTTATATAGGAAAGGTACCCGTGCGTTGCAACGGCTTTAAAAGAAATTAGTACATGCTCACATCTCTAGAATTAACATGTGTTGCAACGAGAGAGAAAATTTAGCGAAAAAACACACGCAAGTGGAGAAAATATCAACTGAGTTGATGACTTGGCTATCTTCATTTAGATTTTCCCAGATCTTTATTGATTGCTCTTTGGGTGCACCATCTCAACATTACAAGAAATGCGACAGATCAAAGGTGTGATGAAGGAAGTTGCTGAAACTGATAAAGGATGCACTACTCAACCGCAACTAACTGTTTGAGTAAACAACAACGTCTACATTGTCCAGTTTTGTAAACTAAATAAGGATCACTTGCTGGATAGAATACAATATAGCGAAGTCAGCTCTAATTGTCATGGTTCAATCAGTCCAATACACAAAAAATGATGTGGATATCGTCTCCGGTAGAAAGTTTCTTTTCTTCTTCACCCTTCTCGCTTCTACTGTTACGGCCCAGAGAATAAAATACCAGGAGCTGGTGTTGACGAAAATTCAGCAGAACCCACACACCTGGCTGAGACATCATCAGACTGCACCATATCTCATCTCACCATCAGTCAATCACGGTGGGGCAAAGGGATAAACACGCGTTACACGCCACATTAGCGGAGGCTGATTCCGATTTTGATGCCACTCACATCTGGCGATAGTGCTGCGCCCGGCGGCCATGCGGGCATGAGCTAGTTGACGGCTTCCGGGAAACGGCGACGAGCACCTTAAGGCGGTCCATATCCCCGGCCAGGATGCCACCGACGGCGCGCAGCGGGCGCCGGGCGTTCGCCAGATCGGATCGGATCGGTTGCTGAACGCTCTGACCTGGGGATCAGATCAATCGCGGCTTGCTCCAGAGATGTATGCGGATCTTAAACCAGGTTGACATGGCGAGGGTGGCTCGTTGGTGAGGAAAAGGATGGAGAGGGAAGGGACGGACCATGGAGCGTGAAATTTGACAAAATTAATCCTTTGCCGAAACTTCATCCAAAAATAACCCTTTTTTCAAAAAAAATAAAAAACTAACCCTTTTGTGTGGCTCCCGTAACGGGGCGCCACACGTGAAGGTGCAACTCCCCCACCTGGGGCGCCACACATGTAGGTACCACTCCCCCGACTGGTGCGCCACACAACTGCCAGCGTGGCAAGGCGGGTCCCAGCCCGGTTAAGTAGCGCCGGAGATGGGGGAGCCACACATACATGTGTGGCGCCGGAGTCAGGGCGCCACACATTCCGCAAGAAATATCAACCCCAGCCCGTGCCCCACCAGCCTCACTCTTTTCCCTCACTCTCTTCTCTCCAAAACAAAGGTTGTGCACCACTCCCAACACTCCTCAACACACCCCCACTCAAATCCATCCTTGTTGGTTTGATTTTTCTGTGGATTTCGGCTCCCCTACGTGCAAGAAGGTACTCTCCCCCATCCTCCTTATTTTTGTCCAATCGAAATCTTCCAATTTGGAGACATTGTGTAGATCTTGGAAACCGTAGAATTTGAATATGAGGACAAATTTGTGGTTATTTGTTGATAATATTGGTCAATGTGTGTGGGTATGATGGATATGAAGTGTTGGGGTGTTGATTGTAGGTTAGGGTTAGGGTTTTTGTTAGATGTAGTTAGTGAGCTAGATTTAGTTAGGGTTAGTGCATAATGACTTGACTTAAAATTAAGATAAGTAAATTATTTTGTTTGAAATGCATAGCTTAGTGCAATGTATCAATCATTTGATGCATTTGGTTTGTTGTAAATTTTTTTAGATGGAGAAAATGGTTAGTGTTCATCATGTGGACAAGGAGGCCTTTTTGAAAGGCAATGTGGAGCATGACTCGGAGGAGAAAGTGGTGGTGTTTGGCCATAGTCCTAGCTATGCCGAGGTTGTGGAGAGAGTGCGGATTGCATTGAATTGGACGGATCCAAATGATGTTCTTTCTTTGGAGGGAAGGCATAATGTTGGGTTCGGAATGCATATTCGTTGGAAGATTATGCCTCTCAACTCCGAGTTGTGTTGGAGTGCATATAAGGAGACGGTGGCGGCATCTCAAGACAAGGCTCTTGAGTTGTTTGCCACCAAGACGTTTGACTTGAACCGGTGTGCCTCCGAACATGACGTTAGGAGGCCGATTCAAAATGAGCCACCTCATGCGCATGAAGTGTACTATCCAACGTCGAGTCCACCTCCAATGACTCAACATGATTTTAGCCAACCAACAATGACCGAACACGAAAGGAGCCAACCTTCAAGCCCAATTCAAAGTGACCAATATGAAGAATCGGAGGAGGAGAGCGACGCATCAGAGTATGATCTTCATAAAAATGATATTGGTGATGTGGGGACAAATTGTAGGCATGAGGACATGGACCATGACATCCCTTATAACCGATGGTATGCATCGGACTCGGATGACGACGGTCCCGAAGAAGATGTTGATGAAGATGGGTTCACTGCTAAAGAAGCCAAAATATTCAAGAAGGTAGTGGGCCGGGATCATCGATTACCATTGTTCCGTGATCTTAGTCTCGCCGATAAAGCCGTGGTTGATGGTGGCACGAGTAAAATTCTTGAACCAAGGCCAACTTCGAAGAAGGATCGTAATCCCAAAAACTATGGTATTGCTGAGGGAGTGAAGTTTGAAAGCTTGTTGGAATTGAAGACATGGCTCAAGGAGTATGCGGTTAAGTACTTTAGACCATACAAAGTGGTTCACTCGGATGTCAAGAAGCGTTACACGGTTAAGTGTGATGACATGCATAATGGGTGTCCGTGGATTGTGCGTGCAAGACCTATCAAGTGAACCTCTCAATGGGTTCTAAAAAAATGTGTGTCAACTCACATGTGTAGTGGAAATGATGATGAGGATGACAAGGATGCGAAGGACATTCATCGGCAACTAACCTCCGATTTCATTGGCTATAGACTTTCCAATTCCATAGAGGCATTCCCCACTTTTTCGGTGAGGGCTATCATGGACACGGTGAAAGACATGTTTGGTTACTCGGTGAAGTATGGGAAGGCATGGAGGGCCAAGCAAGCCGCATTCAAGATGTTGTATGGTGACTGGGAGGAAGCATATAACCGACTTCCTAGATTGTTGGGAGCTATGGCTGCTACAAATCCGGACATGGTTACGTGTGTGGAGCCCTTTGGCCAAAAGACTAGGGATTACAACGGTGCAACCGTCCGTGTCTTTGGCCGTGCATTTTGGGCTTTCGGGCAATGCATAAGGGCATTCAAGCATTGTAGACTGGTTGTCTCCGTGGATGGCACATTCTTGACAGGCCAGTACAGGGGCACACTTTTGATTGCCGTAGCTCATGATGCTAACGACCGGTTGTTGCCGTTGGCTTTTGCTTTGGTGACGGCGGAGAACCAGGACAACTGGGAGTGGTTCATGGGTCTAGTGAGAACAAAGGTATTTGAGCCTCAAAGAGAGGTATGTGTCATCTCGGACCGCCACCAAGGCATACTCAATGCGGTGGAGATTGATATTCCCGGGCATGCTCCTTTGCACCATCGATGGTGCGTGAGGCATTTTGTGTCCAACTTCTATAGGGCATGCGGAAATAAGGAGCTATCTGATGATCTAAAAGATTGTTGTCTCGCTTTCACCGAGCGGCATTTTGTGAGATTGTACAACAGGTTGCTAACTCTCACATCGCCGGGGGGTCGAGAGTTCCTAGATAGGCATGCGTCTATGAGGCACAAGTGGACTAGAGCATTTGACACCGACGGTAGGAGGTACGGTGACATGACAAGCAACATGGCAGAATGTTTCAACAATGTGCTCAGAGGAGTCCGTGGGTTGCCCGTGACAGCAATAGTTCAATACACATTCGACAAGTTGAATGAGTATTTTCAAAAATATAGTGAGGAAACGTTTGAGCAGATGGAAGGGAAGAACAAGCACAAGAAGAAGTACAAGTATCCACCTGAAGCTGACAAATGGATGACATACCAGTTAAGGAAGGCGGAGACCAATACAGCCCAATGTTTTGACAACAACGAGTGGATTTACCAAGTCAATGAGCCAGGAGGCACCACGGTAGGTGGTGTGCAACACGGAGGGCGTGCGTGCAAAGTCTTGCTAAAGCAATGTTTGTGCTCGTGCCAGAGGCCTCAGTTGCTTCATCTCCCTTGCTCGCACTTGCGGACGGCGGCACGCATTAGAAAAGTGGGATACGTTGATCCGGTTAGGTTGTCCGAGTACTCGATCGAGGCTACCAAGGAGACATGGGCGGGCAGATTTGAACCTTACTTTGACCAATCACAATGGCCAGAATATCATGGCATTCAACTATGGCCCGATCCAATACTGAAGGTGACGAAGCGGGGAAGACGGAAGACAAAACGTTTTAGAAATGACATGGACGCATGGGGTGCAGGAGGTCTCCGAGAGTGGGGCAACCAACATTTTCAGGAGCCTAGTGTGGCTGCCCGTTGTGGAGAATGCAATGGTGGTGGGCACAATACTAGAGGTTGTAGTCGAAACAAGAGATCGAAAGGTGTCTAACATGGTGGCGGTGGTGGTGGCGGTGGTAGCACAAGCCACCATGATTATTCTCAACATGGCGGTGGCGGTGGTAGCACAAGCCATCATGATCATTCTCAACATGGCGGTGGCAGTGGTAGCACAAGCCACCATGGTCATTCTCAACATGGCGGTGGCGGTGGTAGCACAAGCCACCATGGTGGTAGCCAACATGGTCATTCTCAACATGGCGGTGGTGGTGGTAGCACAAGCCACCATGGTCGTAGCCAACATGGTCATTCTCAACATGACGTTGCACCTTCACGTGTGGCGCCCCCGATACGGGAGCCACACAAAAGGATTAGTTTTCGATTTTTTTTGAAAAAAAGGGTTATTTTTTGTTGAAGTTTGGCCAAAGGGTTAATTTTGTCAAATTTCACCCATGGAGCAGGTCGATACGGTGGGCGACGGCATGGAGGTCCTCCTCCTGGCTACAGGGCGAAGAGGTGGTTCCGGAGGTGTCTGCACGGGGTTGACCGGGCGAATCGTTATTATCACTTTGCGGTGGCAGTAGTGTAATATCTCCCAAATCGCAAGGGCAGAATCGGAAATCAAAAAAACGTACCACACCTTCGCAAGCAATATTATATCTATATATATACTACTATTAAAAGAGCAAACATGTTGGGATACTTTAAATCTAAACCAGTCAATTGTCAATCAACGATCCAGATTGTCCCCATGTCGAGCACCAAACAACTCTGACCGTTTGACCGGTATGTTCGATTTACAGGGAAAAGAAAAAGATGGTCGGCAAGGCAAGCTCGGCCGCCTCGGCGTCCTGTTGCTTGACGTGGACCGGGCCCCGACCTCCGTGCCGGCAAGCTCGCCGTACCTGACAGGCGCCCTTCCCAGCCTTACCGACGCCTCCGTCCCGCGCCCTTCGCATCCCTCCCGGGTCCGCAGCACAACAGACGCCGCAACCTACCGCCGTCGTCCCTCGCCCTTTGCAGCCCTTCCGCCGCCGACCTACCAACGCTGCAGCCCTACCTCCGAGCCCGTCGCCGTCCCGCTCCATCCCCGCCCTACGCGCCCGCCCGGCGCCTGCCCAGCAAACCAGCGCGACGCGCCGTTGGTCAGCCTCCATCCCGCCCTGTCCGGCGCCCCCGCCCGCCGCTTCCCGACGAACCTGACCTGACGCCGCGCCCGACGACCCCGCACGACGCGTAGCCGGCCACCCTCTGTGCCTAGGCCCTCCCTCAAGCATTGAGGCAGACGTTGCCAGCCAAAAAGGACACTCCCGCCGCTGCCTCCTGCCTGTCTTAGAAGCTTTGCGGATCGACGCCACACTTGAATCAGGTATTGACACTAGATTTATTTTCCTGCATATTTGATTGAGATTGCTTTCGTCGACGCATGAGCTAGAAAAGATTAAGTTTTCGTTTTGGGAGAATTTAAAGAGCGTGCAGCGTCGTGCAGTTTCAGAGTTGGTCCATAACGAAGTATAGCCTAGAGTTTGGTTTTGAGGTATATTATTCATTTTGTGCATCCATTAATTCCAGACCTGTTTAGATACGAATTACTTCCTCTACAAAAAACGTACGTATTACTAGGATGAAATAAGATAAACAGGTGTTGCATAATCCAGTCAGGGGATCCAGTTCCAATGTGGTTGATATGTTTCTGCACGGTGAACTCGAGCTCCTGTTCTAATTTCTCAACAAGAAGCGGACACATTGCTTTTGGATGTTCGACATTGATATCTTTCACTAGAGGTAACTGCTTCAGTTTATTCGGTACTGAAGACTAATTCCATCTAAATACTTTTTCAGGACAGATATATTACATTATTTGCTTTTCAAGTTCTTCCAGGAGGGTGAGCAGATTAGAAACTCAGCCTAATGTACTGCATGGATTTCTCAAAATGCTGTAAGCCTGAAGAGTACATTTTAATACTAATAGTCTGATGAAAGACGACTTATCAAGTTTAGATGTTCTGAACAAACAAAAGCGGGCATGCCAACCTACAACCAACAAATTTTATTTAACTTAGCATGATTGTTTGAAAAGGAGCATTTTATATCTCACGAAATGAAACGAAACAGACTCTATCAGGTTAGACTTACTTAAGCACTCGGTCAGGTTAGACACAGGCAATAAGAAAGATGCATCATGTACGTGAATATGTAAGAACCTCGGCGGACTATCCAAGGAAGCTATGCCCAAACGCATGAGTAGAAGAAAGCATAATACCAATCATGGTACTCCAATGTCTGAATTTAGACCATGTGTTTGACCTAAGTTTTTCTGATGTTAGCAACGATAGAAGACGTGTGCATATGCTTGCGAGATGAGTTTACTAAATTTTGTTTTTTCATGATATCTTACACATGGGTAAAACTATTTAGATTACAGTTTCACTAACTGAAATCATGTGTATTTGTTTTGTAGCCTCTGACCATGTGAAGTGATTTTGTTTGTTGCTGCATTGCCGCAAGCATTCAGGTGCTGGGGTTGTTCCTAATCAATGTCCCCTGTAGGTGCATGTAATCACCAATTGGAGATATGACACTTTGAATCTTATCTTGATGTCTAGACGCAAATCCGTGGAATTCCGTTAGTGCTTACCAGAAATTTATCTAACTTTTTTCTTTCGTATGCACCAAGTAACTGCCTTTTCTTGCAGAGGTATATGATGCTTGAATTTTATGATAGAGATTTTTCTTATTTTCAAGCAGACCTGGAGCTGAAGGTCGACAAAAGTTGACATTGCATGACATTTCGTTCTGTACGAATATTTATTTGAATCGGAAATAATGCTAGACCGATAGTGGAGCTGGCAATGTTGAACAAATACAGCCAAGGGCTGGTAATCTGGTATACTTGTATAGCCTAAACATTCTTGTTATGTGTATCCTGCTCTTCGTTATGTAAGGACGCCTTCTCCAGTGAACCTCCTCTTCTGATTCAGATCGGTGTTGCCTGTCAGTGCTATGGTATGAAATTGTGCGAGGGATAGGACCATCGAGCTGGAGGAAGGACTCTATGTCCACAGCACACTGAACTCCCCTGAATCGCCACTAGATTTCCACATCCTGGCAACATAAAAGGAGAGCAAAATCGGTGGAGCTGTTCTGGATGTTCAAGATCAAACCTTTTTTTATAAGCACAGAGATATTGCAGAAGTTCAGAACTTTAAAGCCATGTGTTTGAGAATGTTGTTTTAGTCAACACGTGCATGGCACGTGCATGATTACTAGTATCTATACTACTATTAAAAGAGCAAACTTGTGTTGATACATTGAATCTGAGCCCTTCAATATTTGACCAATGGTCCAGATCGCTCCAATGTTTGACAACTCAACACAAATCCAGTTTTGCCCGTTTTACCCTCCCACCAAATCACATAATACTGCTAATGCCATCGTACCGGTTCGTTTTCGTGATAATTACGGGATTTGCCACCGGCTAAAAGAAAATTGTTTAACGCAAGAACAGGGCACACAACAGCCGCCGCCGCCGGCTTCGTCTCCACGTGCCCCAATCTCCATCGCTGCGGACCTCTATGCCGTTGTCGCCGTCCCAGTCGTGCCCTCTGCCTACCCCACCGAACATCCATCCCCTTGACGCAAAAGCGGCCAGCGACCAATGTTCAGGCGATTGACTTCTTACCCTGATGCCGTCGTATCGCAGATGGCGGCAACGAACGCAAGCGGCCGCGCAACACCGTGACGCCTAGGGATCTCCGCAGATGGTGATAAGCTTGGCGCAGCTGCACAGGCGGCCGGCGACGACGGGCCTGCGGCTCGACTTCCATGATGGAGGCTCAGACGACGCGGCGTGCACATCGGCATCCTTCCTCCCAGAAAAGGTCGCCACGCGGTTCGACGACACAGGAACGAGAGGGACATGCCTGATCCAAGAACACGTGAGGATCCGTCCGCTTACCTTCCTTTAATCATTGTCTCGATTGATTAACGCGGTGACTGCTTTGTGCTTTGCTGATCAGCTGATGACGTTGAGATCGTTGTTGCTTTGTAGGCGGAGAGACTCCAGCGCGCGCTGGCTGATACGAGGCGTCGGCACAGCCAGTCGCTGCTCGGAGCAGTGGGTCTAGGAGAAGGAGGTGGACGCCTTGAAGGCGGCGTGACGAGACGCCGTGCTAGAGGAGCGGCTGGCCCGGCTAAGGGCGGAGGCGGCGGCGTGGCAGTTGAAGGAAGTGTCCGACGCTGGGAGGCGCCGCGGCCGGCGGCAACGGGGCAAGCACGTGCCGGAACTTGATCCACGTCGAGTGTTCCGCGCAGTGGTGGAAGCCGAGCCGGGGCAGCCGTTAAGGCGGGCGACGACGTGAATTGTGCATTCGTGTGCCGGACGGTGGTGGAAGCCGAGCTGGGACCGAGAGCAGGATCAGCAGCAGTACTTGAACCTGTCGGCGTACATGAACGAGGAGAACTCGACGTGGTGGATATGTTCATACATATGTAAATCGACGGGAGCCTCTACGCTGGACGGGACTGCTTCCGTATGGTTGATCACCTGGATCCGAAAGAGTGCAAAGTCGAAGTTCTCATCAGTGTCCTATCTCACAGGCCATTGAGAACTACACAACTTTTGTCAGGAACTGCCATCCAGAGGATAAGGTAAAATTAGGACTGCAACCTATCATCAGATACGTAATGCGGAAGAAATTTTCAATAGAAGTACGCGGTTGACAATTCTTAACCCATCGCAGGTTAATCCTCCTTCACTACATGTCTCTCAGTATGTGGCTATTTTCATATCCGACACATCAAAAGCTCATGGATTTAATATGGACGGAGCAGAGCATATTGATTGAGACCTTTTTTTATTAGATAATAATAATGGTATATATTAACTAGGACACTCGTGACGTGGAACAATCCGTGGAAGAATATAGCTATGGTTTTGGATCATATGAAATTATTGATGCGGTCGGCGGGCTGGAGTATGGAGTGGACCGCCAGTCGGGCGTGATAAGGGTCTGTCTACGGCGACCACACGGAGAGGATGACATCGCAACTCTGTACTACTATTAAAAATCACCACATGTGTTATACATTAAATTTTGAGTCGTTTAATATAGGGAGTGACTATTCAGATCTTCCAATGTTTAACAACTTAATAAATATTTTTCAGTTTCATGATAATTACAGGGATTGCACCAAACAATTTGTTTTTTGGAAGAACGACGTTCAAATGCAATGTTGGTCCAACCAGATCAATGATAGCTGATATATTACTTCTTATCCAATTTCAATTTTTTATCACGAAACAAATTTAACTGGCTTGATAAAATAACTCAATGAAATAATCTATATAGTAAATTATGAGACGTGCGTTGCACGTGCACGGCCACTAGTAGTAGTAGAGAAAAGAGCAAACATGGTGGGATATTTTAAATTTTGTCCGTTCAATTTTCGATCAACGATCCAGATTGTACCCATGTCGAGCACCAAACAATTTTGACCAGGTCAAACCATTTTTTTTACATGATCCGTATCGGTACAGGAAACGTAACGTTCTTGTGCCTCGTGCTTTCCTTTACGCCCACGATCCGATATGATTTCAATTCACCTCGCTACCAACGCAAGTAAACAAGACGCGAGATAAAAGGCATCGAACAAACGCACAGGCTCCGTTGCAAGTCACCTCCGTCTGCGAAACCCTCGCCTTCGTACCTCTCGGTTTGAGAAACGACAACTACATCTGTTCCAACTTCCAAGCCGCCGCCGCCACCGAGTCTTCTCGGGCAGTCGGGCTCTCGGCAGCCATGGCGAACGGTCTCAGACTCTCAGGGACAAACCAAGGGTCATTAAAATAGTACTACTGCAGCGTATCGAGCACGGACCACGGAGCACCCCTAGCGCCCATAGCTGGTGCCTTCTTCGCTTTCACAACACGACTTGCGATGTCGTTGGGATTGGCCTGCTCACCGGTGTGGACTGTCGATGGCCTGGCCGGACACATAGAGAAAAACTACAGCTGCCACAATGGAGTGGCGCCTCCCAGATCACCATCACTACCGCGGCAATAACCACCCTATATATGCTCATAAGCTGATGATCCCCAGCCATCCACAGCCTGCGCACCTGGGTGCCCGCGGCCACTGCGACGGCCGTCGTCGTGCCGACTTACATGACTTGCAGTGGCGTGAGGCTGGTATCGTGACGTGCTCCTGTTGTATACCATGAGGCAGGCGACGGAGCACACTGACGGACGTCAGCGACGCGGTTGGGATCTTAGAGTTCGTACGTCTATGTGCCTCGCTGCATGAACTTGGTCTGCGCCTGTGTGTTGGCGAAGAACTACACAGCCAAGGTGAGCCAGACAGGGATCAGATGCAGCAGGCCTTGAGCTTCTCTACAATGGTCACCCTGCACAGCTTCCATGGCTGGTTGTCGTCCTGATACAGGTCGTAACAATGGCAGCTAGAAGCCTAGAAGGGAGGAGTCCAAGAGCACCCGTGATTTCCTACTGAAGTTTGTCGCTTCATTTGTTAGATTGGAAGCAGTCGTTTTTAATATGTGGTGTCGGATGTAACAAGAAGGTTCAGTTCTTCTGCCACTTTGCACTTCTTTTTTTAAAGCTACTGTAATCCATCTCCTCATGTTACTGTTGTGGACTTCTTATCTCGATGTAGGTTGTTAATATGCTACGATATACTTCAAATTTGCAATTACATGCTAGAAATCTAAAATACAATTGCACGCAAAATAGGGGAAATGAGTATATATATTTACAATTACACAATACTATGCAATTACACATGAAAAAATAAATGAAGAATTCGCAATTGCACACTAATGTGCGGTTGCACTTGTAAACGAAAAATTGCGATTACACGCTACTGTGCAATTGCACGTTGAGATTCCAAAGTTCAAATATATATAGGCAGCGTACACGTACAAAACAATTGCAGGAGCAAAAGGAAAAAGGAGAAAAATAATGGTTAGCTTGCACGTGCATATTGCATGATCAAATAGACCGTAGAACGACACTATGTAGCATTGCTATTTTCATCTATTCTCAATATTATAGCATTAGCAACCATGTAAATTAGACCACTAAACATGCTGTCGTTGAATCCTTTCGGTGTCCTCCGGGTTTGTAACAATTCTGGTTATTTTTCTCTGTAGAAGTGAATTTATTCCCTTTAATTGTAATTTAGCGTAGCGTAGTGTTCCCACATTCTTTCTCTTTCAACAGACAATGCACATAAGTAGGTACAAAATTTGTGTATCAGCATATTCTTTCTTTTTCTAGAAGTTGTCTTCACATTGCTATGCTTAATTCAACATGTGAGTGCAATTGACTTGTCATAGTTGTATATAACATATTAAACTACATAAAATGTAATAACTAATTAAAAAACAAATGATATTCAACTAAAAGTATGTCGTGTTATATTTTGGAGACGTGTGTTGCACGTGCAAAGCAACTAGTACTATTAAAAGAGCAAACATGTTGGTATACTTTTAATCTTGTCCGTTTAATTTTCGATCAACAATCCAGATTGTCCAGATGTCGAGCATCAAACATTTTAAATCTTGTCCGTTTAATTTTCAGTCAACGATGCAAAGGAATCGCGAGCTCACGTTTGATCCGAGTTGTATACACGGAGAGTCCTATACATGGAGACTTGGAGAGAAGCCGCCCGTCCTCCACTCCGCCTCCCAGCTCGAGGATCGTGGGCGTGTCGCGGTTGTTCGGTGGCAAAGAGCCAAGGACCGGCCCAACAAGGTGAGGACCGTCAAGGGGCTGCGCGACCGGCGCGTCCGCCTCTGTTCCCACGGCGATCCAGCTCTACGAACTCCAGGACCGCCTCGGACTCAGACAGCCCATCAAGGTCGTCGACTGGCTGCTCAACGCCGCCCAACACGAGATCGACAAGCTGTCGCCGCTCCGATTCCCGCTGCACGACGATAACCTATTTTACGGCCACCAACTGCAGCCGCCATCCTCGATGGCCATGGCCATGGCGCCGCCGTTCTCCCACGTGACGGCGTTCATGATGGTAGACAAGGCGGCGGCGGACAACGGCGGCGACAACGGCCATGGCGCCGCCGTTCTCCCACGCAAAGGGGTCCATGATGGTAGACAATGCGGCGGCGGCGACAACAACAGCGGCGGCCACCTCAAGGGCTTCATGAGCCTGAGGCCTGAGCAACTCGCTTGGTCTGGTCAACGGCGCCACCATGATGTCGTTGGCTGCCCATGCCGGGCCCTACCACTCACCACTTCGCCGCTCATGACGCTTGGTTCAATGGCGGCCATGTCTACGAGCTGGCCGGTCACTGGGCTTAGCATCATCAGGTGGCGCCGGCTCACCAACAGACGCCGTTCCCGTCGCTTCCGTCGCTGGCACTGGTGTGCCAGTCTTTCTAATCGGAGGGCGGCTTCGCCATCAAAGATGGTTCGGTTGGTTCGGATGATCAGTTACCCGTAGATAACCTCGACGACTCACAAAGCCAGCTCTCGCTGAGCTTACGTCATGGATTTGCTCTCTAGCTGCTCAAAGAAGGTATGTACGAATAAATTAATAATCAATAATGCTCCTCGAGCAGTAGTTCTACTGTTTTTTTTAGGTAAGTTATGCTGTGATTTAAGATTTCAGAGTGAGTTGTTTTTGGATGTATTGGGGTATGATGCAGTTCAGTTTATTTGCACCCTCTCGCCTGTCCAATGCAATTCGTTGCTCCTATTTTTATCTAGCTTTGGGATGGGGATTGAGATTTAGGAATATACTGTTGTGTCGTTGTTTGTTGGTCTTGGACTGAAAAATTAGGAAGTCGCGTACTAGCATAGGAGTGCTCGCAGACAAGAACCGAATTAGAAAGAATTGGAGAAAAGTGACACTGCTAATTCAGAAATAAATAAATAAATGATTCACATGCTTTGCATCTGCATATAGGTGCTGATCAGACATCTCAATAGGCGGAACATCAGCTGGGTACCATTAATTGATGAGTATGGCAGTGATGTTTGCTTCGCACCACTCCAGGTGAGCTCCTGCTCCGATTTCCGACTTACCCTTTTCGTTTTTGTCCATGTGGTCGTCATCGTAAATTGGTTCAAAATGCTTCTGTAAATGACATGAAATTGGTTCAATACAGCATTGCTCACACACTTATATGTTGTTGCATTTTGTGGAGACGTGCATCGCACGTGCCCTCTAAACTAGTTTGAATAAAAGAACATGGTAGCGAAGGGCCACTGTGAAATCTCTTCTAATGATGACGGGAAAGGAGATGTAGTGAAGCGAAATCTCTTCTAACGACAGCGCGAGGATGCAAGCCAAAACTGGAGAAAGTAACCTGTGAAGGGAAAAAAACTATCAGACAGTTCACAGTGTCATGTAATGCCTATGTGTTGCTGCTCATATAATTTTTTGTAGACAAAAATGTCATTTTAGCTGGATCTGGCATGTCATATCATACAAGGGACACAAATAGATTTATCTTCTGTATAGAAGCTAAACATCGGTTCGGAATAATCACTTATAGAGAGATGAATCTTACTTCAGTTCACACAAATCTGAACATCAGCAGTGACAATGCTAATCATCAGTCGGGGGTACATACTGTAACTCACATGTCATATCACTCAAGGGATGCATAACAGAAATATCCTTTGTGAACAAAGCTAAACATCAGTTTATAATTAGCATATGTAGCTTGATAAATCTTACTTTAATTAGCACTTGGAGCTAGACAAATTTTACTTTCACTAGATCATGTAGGCTCGCATTGCCGCGCCCGTCCGTTAGGTAAACTAGTCGTCAACCCGTGCAACTGCACGGGCTAGCTATTTTGAGAAAAATGGATATTAATAATGAAAAACATTTATCGTGTGTAAATTAGTTTTGAGAGATTTCTTCAAAACTTGTTTTAAAATTCAAATATTGTGGAAATATATGTAATATATGTATGAATATCATATATAACTTGCATAGTTAATATTCAACTTGGACCTAGTTTTTTTCTTGATGATATGGTAAGGCATAGATTTTCACCGGTTACATTTAACTGAGATATCAGAGATAATCTACCATGACCTTCGGAAGAATTATCAAGCATAAACATGCTAAGTCCCAAGGATGTTAATTATCAAACTGTTGAGCTAATTAGGGGAACAAATATATATCACATAAAATAAATATCAAGACCGAAATTCTTTGCATCTCTTACCGGTGCGAAATCATAAAATCTACTTGCCATATCCAATATCGGTGAATGGTAATAAAATTATTCTGGTGAAGCTATATTTTGTAAATCACATGCTATTTAATTTCATCATCACAGCAAACTGCATGCTGTATAATTTCCACATCACAACAAACTGTACGCTAAGATTCTGATTATTTACCACTGTACGATTTATCCATTGTGCATACAATTAAATTAAAAAATATATCAGGTCACTTAAGATCGCACATGAAAAAAAATACCACTGTAAAGATTTTTTTTGCTTCCACCTAAACGTGTTGGCCATCACAGATCGCACATGAAGCAGCGAACCATCTAAAATTTGCATCCACTAATTCCATGCGCATGCATAGCATAGAATCGTCTGGTATTTTTATTAATTAAGTCAGAAGAAGAAAAAACCTGAACGTTAGACATTGATAGAGTTGCGTTGGTGCTGGAAAAACACTGCCATGCCCCGTGAATATTTTTTTCCAGTCGTCCCGATCTACATATTCACTGCTGGCCCTTTGTCCGTCTTTCCGTGTCCAGAGGTGCAGGCTGATCCTTTAAAACGTTGCTGAAGCTGTGCGCAAAAGTAGGTGGAAGGTCATGCAACGTTGTCTATATGATCGACGGCGAGATCATCCAAGCTACTACTCCGTACTTCGTAGCCGCACGCTCCCGCCTGACATGCATCAGCAGAAATCACGTGAGTGAATAATCTAGTCGCCGGCCGCATGATCATGAGAAATAATTAGGGCGAAACCTGACATGCATCGGATGGGATTGATCGATCTTAGAAGGGCTGGATCAGTGATGCGCCGCCCGCATCCGAGGTGACGATTATATCTATTTCCTAATTTACTTCTTTTACAGGGAGAAGGTTCATGCAGGTATAACACCAAGCGCGACGGATATTTATTTAACATGCATTATTATTTAATTAGATTGGGATTCGAACTCAAGTGGAGAAGGATAGGTGCGAGAAGAGTCAAGCGTGCGCATTGGGCCAACAATTTTAATCCAACGGCCTTTGGCAGATTATAGGTAGATCGGATGGTCAAAATTATCTTACCTCCAGATTAACGTGGAGCCTTCGTATGGGGCCTCCAATTAGTAAATATAAGAAATATAGATTTGTTAGGACTGGATGAAAATTAACCTGGAATGTTGAAGATGGAGGACAAAGCGGAGAAGCTTATTTAATAGTTTAATAAATGATAGGAATTTTTTTTAATAAATCGAAGCTTAAAAAATCTTTGTCAGATTTGCATGAAGAAGAAACGAGTGCTATAAAAAATGCCATGATGAATAGAGCATGCCATGATGACTACAACAGAGAAAAATAATACATATGTGTGACGTGGGCATAAGACCAAACTTACAATATATACCATAGCCACGAAAATTTATGAAATGTGCGCCATTTAACATCAAATGGTACAGATAGTACGAATATAAGAAAATGATATCGAGCAAGCACCTTACAAATCCCAAGTTCTCAACATCAATATATCTTTCACCGTCTCAATAGTGCAACTTATGTTCCTTACATCAAGTAGGTAAAACAAATTATAATGTGCAACGGTACACTTCTACATATCAAGCTGTCCGGCAGATGTACATTGAGTACCCAATGTCAACTTCACTTAGACCAAACAAGGAAATTGTTTAGATGAGGCACCAACAGACAATTCATTGGATGATTTGTTAGTATCTGTTAATCTCATTGTCAAAGAAGCATCAAGGGAGGCAGGGCACATGAGGATGAAAGTGCAACAGAAGGTATTCAAAACGAACACGAGCAAGACACTCTTGACCAGCTACCCTGTAACCCTCTAATCTGTGACAAGTACAAAGATCATCTTGTAGCACCACTCTCGATATTCTGCTAGACAATCCATAACAGACCTGAAAAAGATGAAGAAGAGTGCCATAAGGAAGGCTGTCATTACTCTGAAGCTATGATGGAAGCATTTAGAGTACTACCTGAAAAAGATGTAAGAAGAGTGCCATAAGGAAGGTTGTTGCATTGATATACCGTACGATGATCATCCAAGAAATTCAGAAACAGGGCAGAACTTTCAGTATATGCTGGAAGTGTTTGAATTGATCAAAATTCTGCATGCTTTGATAAATTGTGACAGGGATAGTAATCATATATAGTCAGATGAATTTCTTGAGGGCAAGGTAGATGAGGACTGCAGTTCCTGGCCTGAGCAGCTAGCCAGTGTGCGGACTAATACATGCAATAAATCCAAGTTCAAACTGGCCAGATCTCTGTGCGTGCAAGAGTTAAGATATCCTTGCAAAAACTTTGAGCTTCCAAATGTGTTGTCACGATAAAAAAAAGGCACTCACCACTATAAATCATCTGCTATATTTCCAAAATGTGCTCGAAGTATATTAAGTACTTGCGGTGAAAATCATTTCCTAGAAAGCTTTGGTCGGATAGAGTTGGCAGCACCTTCACTGTTAGGGTTGGGAGCTTAACACTGGCAATAACTCAATTCAGAGGAACTCACAAATCACATAAGAAAAGGGGGGACAAAATCAGGAGACAAACAATAACATCTCAATAAGTACCTAAGAAGCAAAATTAGCCGGTTAGAGTGATGAGATAACCTACAAGCTTCGATGGCAAATGCAGTAGACGGGAATCAAAACATATTGTTGCGGGTTTCTCTTGGTCTTCACAAAGCAAGGTCGAGACTCATAGACACATTCAATGCAAAACTGAACCAAAGCAGAAATTAGAATATACGACAGAGAATTGTACTTCTACCTCGTTCTAGCAAAGAAGAGAACTCAATTCCGTAGCTTATGATGTTAGTCCTTCCTAATCACTTCCACACGCTGAAATATGAGGAAACCTGAATGCGTGAGAGCCAGCATAGAATATATATCCCAGTATGTACTTCTCATATCTTTCTAATTTGCAGAGTACGTAATATGCATAAATTAGGTCACAATGCAACATGTATTAATCTTTCCATATCTTTCTAATTTGCAGAGTACGTAATATGCATAAATTAGGTGACGATGCAACATGTATTAATCTTTCCAGACAAATGATGATAAAACAAACTGACGACATCAGATAAGCAAAACTTCTACAAACACAACCTGGGCTGACTTGTATGCTTCAAGGGTGTTCTCCTTCTTTCTTCTCACCTCCCTCTTTAAACTCCACAAGGTACCTACGGATTTTCGATCGAAGCTAAACATTAAAATTGCACAGATCTAATAAATTACTGACTTGCCTCGTACTATGAACATGTCAAAATAAATACCTGTGGTGTAAGAGGGGACGAGGTGGGAATCCAGAAGCTTGAGGGTGCCATCACAGATTTTGCTCAGCTAAGTTTCAATCCTGGTACGGTACTCCTTGATTGAAGCGACGTAGGCTTTGTTTGGCTCATGTAACCAGTTAATTACGCTTGTCGTTCACTGGAACCTAGCTGATGATGTACGTATGGTTGTGCTACGAGTCATCAATAGCTCGAGACCTGGCGATTAGCGGCCGGTTGGTTAAGTCCACGATCCATTCCGTTGGCCGGAGCTTGGGGAAGGGAAAGAAGAGGCTACCGATGGTGGGTCGTTGGCGGCAGCGGGAGGGCGGCGGATGGCGGCACGCGCCACCGGGAGAAGAGGCGTCGACTCCTTCGCGGCGGCGGCACGGAAGCCGGGATGGCAGCGCCTCCCTTCCTTTGCATCGTAGAGCCGTAGACTCCCTATTCGCGTGGGGAACCTGGGTGACGAAGCTGGAGGCGGCGGAGAACATGGGTGATGGCTGAGGAGCAGTGGGAAGGGAGGCAGCAGGAGAACACCGTTTGATGGGATCCAGGTGCAGCTCAAGAACCGAGGACGGCGGCGGCGTACGTGAGACCATGGCGATGAGGAGAGGAGAGGAGTCGACCACAACGAGGCGATCGGTTCGGTTTGTAGAGTGGGCTTTCGCGGGATCTCGTGGCCCAGTCAACCACGGCAGGCCAAATTGATCGCCAGAATAGCGTCCTAAGGATAGCCAATCGGACGGAGAGAAAAGGTCATGGAAATCCGACGGCTAAGAATGCTAATGACTTGAGAGAGCTCCCTCTTGTCTTATCTCTACTATATAATATTGATAAGCGACCGTGGTACATGGTACGTCGCGGACATTTTACACTTTAGTCCCTAGGAAAGCTTGAAATCAACCCGCAGTCTAAAAGATGGACACTTTTGCACTTTAGCCCCCCAACCCTATCCATTCACCTCCACCCGATCCCTTCTCCTCTCTCTTTTGACGGCGGACGGCGGCGACGGCGCGCGGCCGTCAACGCATGCTCCCGCATCTTCTCCATCGCTAAAGGCTTCCGTGGAAACCGCGGCCGGCGGAAGACAAAAGCCCTCCCTATGCCGACGGGAGCGAGCAGGGCCACATCAGCCATCGACGCGGGGCGAACGCCACCTCCACCTCCGACGGGAACAAGGGCCACCTCTGCCACCGATGGGAGCCAGCCCTTCCCTCCATCCATGCCTTGTTATGTGATTTTATTGTTGGTGATGTTCATCTTCTCCTATTCATCTTGTCACCAGAGATGGGGCGCAGCAGCAGCAGGGCTCCCAAGGTGCTGGAGAGAGGGCAGCCAGGGGCGCGCCGGGGAGGATGCGGGATTGGCGGCGGCCGCGCTAGGGTTACAACGCCGGGGGCTGGATCCTTCCCGGAGGGCGACGAGGCGGCCTCATATGGGGAGGAGAGCGGCTACGAGCGGAGGGGGCTCCCTGGCCCCCACGACGACCAGCAATCCAACATCCCATCGACCCGCAAGGTACGCACGACCAGCAATCCAACATCTCCAGCCGCTGAACATCCCCTTCCTCGGTTCTGCATCATAGAGGATGTTGTCCCTGCCCCAACGACCTCCAGCATGGAGGCATGGCCCTCCTTCCCTTCCCTTGCTTTCGTGTCACTGTAGATGGTGTACCTCCGACCTCGAGCCTGAAGGCATGGCCCTACTCGAAGCCAGTTTCCCCTACAGTTTCTCACTGACTCTGACTGGTTCGTCTACCTCCCCTGAATGCTAACCGTGTTTGCAATGAATTTTTTGTCACCAGATGCAGACCATGTACCACTGCATTTTTCATTATAGATGTTCTGTACTCTGAATTTTTAGAAAAGGTACGCTGACATCAAGCCTAACACTCCATTTTCTGAACAACAGTACCAAATTTGTACTTGATTTTGATTCTTAGTGTTGATCATAAAAAACTGCAATTCATTGGCAAGCATGTCGCTCATTCAGAAGTTAAGCTGAATGTTCTATATGGTAGGTTTTTTAGTGCAGGATCCATGGTTGAATGGTGTATGTTGGTGTAGTTGGTTGTAACTGAATATTAGCAAATGTTATGGTGGTTCATTTGGATTTGCGACGTTTTCAGAGTTGGTGCATATGGCACCATTGTGTGCCATTCAGTGACTACCCATGAGACCATGACGTAAAAATGATATTACGTATGTTTGTTGCCTACGTTAATTCTTATGTTCTAGTTCTATTAGAACTAAACTGACTTTTGTGTCCTGATATTTTGTCATGTGTTCTCGTGATTTAGGCCTAAAACTGGATGATTGTAACTCTGCTGTACTAAATCTGTGTTGTTGCATCGCTGGAGGGAGCTTTCCCTATCTCGATCCTCAAGCATGGTGCAGCCGGACTCCCCATCTACCTCGCACCGCCGGCCCAATGAGCCAGCCCCGCCTCGGCCCCTTCCGCTCAGATCCACCGCCAGGCGCCAGCCTAGGTCCCTGAATCGCCCACGCGAGATCCAGGTCTCTACCGCATGGTCGACCTCCCGCTGCCAAGAGCGAGTCTCCCCCCTAGACCACGAGGTCCTCTTCTGTACTTGATCTATTTTTTCTTTCTTGATCTATTTTTCTTTCTTCCAAGCAAATATCTAAATACCGCATAGCTTTTCTGTACTTTCTGAGTGCAGCCTTGTAGTCATGTTTCTGTACATAGGCTACTTCTGTTGTAAGTTCCAAGCAGGAGGTAATTTCAGGTACTGTACATTAGGTATAATATAAGATGACTTAGTTACTCATCTTATTAGTGCATCTAGGCTTTAGCTAAAATTGTCGTCTAATTATAAAGTATTCATATCATGTGTGTAATGTGGTCCTTGTGAGCAAGCTGTAGAATTAAGTTTGCTAATGCTCATTTTCCAATATGCAGATAACACGCCTATACTTGATGTATTTTTCCTTAGTGAACTACATCTTACTTTGGAGGCTGCTGGAGAGAAAAGGTTGGCCTAGGAGAACAGAATAACGCCATGTTTTAGTAATTAGTACAGTAGATGACTATATTCTCTCTTGAGCTTTGTCAAACAAAATGGCTTGAACTTGCTACGGCTGTACTGATCGTGATGATGGTTTCTGCTCTAGGTTCACAGAAAGACATAGGGGTATTCCTGAACTATTAAGGAGCAAGCACACAATATTTGGTATGAAGACTATGAGCGAAATGCAAACGGGAAAAGGGAGTCAAACTCCTCTTCGCTCACAAGTATGTATGCAGGTGGCTAGGTGTACAGGAAGAAGCTACTTCTGGATTTAAATTGACAAAATCATCTTCTATGTCGTCGAAGTGTGTTTACCTGTGTATGTAGCATTGAAGTGGAAATAGGGAAGTCAATTGAAGGTGGCATGTAATGCCTGATCACTTGTGAATGTAGCAGTTATATCAGTAGAGTGCTATGCAGTGATTTGTCATTGGAATAAATGACTTGTCAATGTATCAGTCTGCTCGAATACTATGCAATGCTTTGTGGTGGAATAAATCATTCGTTGTTATTATGGATGTCGTATTGTGCAGAGAATGATTGGAAGTGAGAATTGAATTCATAAATATTATAAGATGGTTGTCGAATCTAGACTTCAAATTCAGAGACAAATTTCTATATTCGGACACAACATTCGTAGAGTTAAACATTTAGAGATAGCTTACGGTTAATATTTTGGCAACTTAAATTCACATGTTATTTGACAAAGGGGACTGTAAAGCAATTGGCGAGTTTTTTTTTCACTTTTTGAGGAATTTATTTTTAGATCAAGTTGTGAGGAATTTAGATTAAGAGGATAATTTTTTGGATTAAACCAAGTACACGTCCAATGGCATACCATTATACAACCAAAACCAGGATATATATATTTTTAAAACCCCAGATCCTGATGTCCTATGGTGAGTTCTGATGTCTTTGCGCTGGGCGCAAGCGGCGTCCGTGCTTGCTTGCTTCTCGTGCTTCATGTTGTTGATCTCTATTTTGAGCAGCGAAAATTGAGTTGTGAATCTGTAAAGACTATCTGACTTTCTTACGTTCATCATTTGATGCCTTTTGTTATCTGATGAATTATAGTTTCCATGTCTTGTGCTTTCATTTTGGGAAGATAGCAAGGCATACAACAAAGGAAAGACACTTGTTTTCAGCAAAGTGCCGCTACCTGATTACCGAATAAACCTTGATGAGAGGCATGGATCAACACAAGAAAAAGGCGTTGTTAATGCCTGGTAGTGTACATTAGTATACATGTAAATTTGTTTTATTGATATATTTATTTTTTAACTGTGAACAGACCAAGATGTACAATGAAAAAGGGAGCCGAGTGGAAAACCTTTTGTCAAGGGCACAGTCGAATAACAATGGTTTTGCTAACTGTTTTTAAATAAATCGACAACAACTGCATTGCATTGTACTCCGTACTATCTGAATTTGACATGATCATTTTTTATCTCAACTTTGATCATCATATAAAACGAAATATTATTTCCTGATAGAGTGAGATGAGTCATTTTGTTGTGCACAATGGTTCATTTTGTTCGCCCGTGGCAACGCACGGGCATTTTTGCTAGTCTTAGTTATAATATCCTAATTGTGACAAAGTTAGACATCAGCGGTGACAAGCTAAATTTAGTTCAGGAGGTACATACCTAAGAAGCAGGCAGGTAGCTATTCAGCCTGCCGGTAATTCAGTTTAGACAAAGCTAAACATTAGCATTTTAGACAAAGATAAAACTTCATGAGATGGATCCATACGAAAACAATTCCCATTTTACTGTTAAAAAAGGGACACTTGCAGCTAAGAACAGAGGTAGCTACTCACACACTACATCAAGCCTATATTATTTACCTATCACTTTCCATGCAACAATAGAAGTGAAAAATACTTTCATTTTTACCTCTCTTCTCAACAAATCTCACTATTTAGTTGGGCCTTAGATACTAAAAGTAAGTCACAAAAGCAGTAAAATACAATTTAGCACTAACTAAATGTACACAAGATATCTTAAACATGAATATTGGTTGCAGAAGGTATACATATGTATTATCTAATCATGTGCCAAACACAGATGTCCTAAGAAACCATGCATAACAAATATCTTTCGTAATTAAATAAAAGAGAATGTAAAGCGCACACACATCAATTCCCAGTACGAACCATGGACACAATGAGGCGAATTATGTGTGGTTAGTTAATAGAAAGCTACACATCAACAGTTCAAACAAAGTCAAACATCATTTCAGAGCTGCATTTCTGTAAGAAAATAAAGTCGTCCCATGGTACCATAAATAATCGATCTAAATTGAGGAGCAAATATACAAAGTGAGTTGTGCGCATAACCCTAATATATTAAAATGCATCCTGGTGACCTAAACTGCACAAGCTAGATACATGTAGCAGGTTAAATTTTAGTCTAGTTCCACCCTTGATAGATCTATCAAAATGACAATAAACATAGCTTCAAGCCAGATTGGACACACAATTAAGAAGAACCAAGCTACATTGCTCTCTGGGACTGCACAGTCACCAGGATAGCTGACGTTTCTCTCAACAAATCAGCCTAAAAAACAGAATCTCGACGACATCGGGAGAACTACGTCTGCAAATCGATATATCTATCAGAAGAATATAAAAACATGGTTCCAATTCAAATCAGAAACACACCTAAGAACAACCTAACATGCAAATCGAAAATACAAATTAATCTCATAAAGAACATACCATAACGCATAAAGACAAGCTGGTAGCCCTCACCCCAATCTCCAGCCTAGCCAACAGTCCTCTGCACAGCTATCATCGGCGGCGCACTTCTTCATTTTAGAATCAGGAGTTCTTTAAGGGACTACAATCACAAGTGTAAAGTATAATAAATGTATCTAGCAACAAATAACATGACAATGAAACAACCAAAAATAGAAAAATTAGAGAGCACCATACTGCGCATAATCAGGTGTTCTTTTAGGGACTATCATACTGTGTAGACAAAATTACCAAATATGCTGAACCTAGCATGATAAAAGAAATAAATATGAACCCTAGGATATACATTTTTTTGTACTACACATCTCTCTGCAAACAATGCTAACCATCTTATCTTATATTTACTAATTGGAGGCACCATAGAAGGCTCCACGTTAACTCTCACGGTAAAAGAATAACAACCATTAGATCTTTACAAGGCATTATAATAATCATCCGATCACGCCGTATTATCTGTTGACGAAGCACCGATGCAAGGTTCGAGTCCCGAAGACCGCAAAATAAATCTATCGCTTTTACCCAAATAAACTCCCGTTTTCTCCTCAAGTTCGCCAGGTAGGTCTAAGCTGTCCCGTCATCCTTCCATTTAACTAGGTTTTCCATTGCGCCGCCGGCCACGCACGGCGCACACGAGGCATTATTCCGATGCATGGCTAATGCCGAGGTAGCATTGAAATCTGCAACGCTGCTTGCATCAAATCTGCCGGCGGCATGGAAGTGAATAAAACGGGTAAAAGCAGCGTACGTGACATGTCGCCGGATCGGAATACGTCGGTGGCGGCTGGAATACGTAGGCGGCGCTCCGCTTTCCGCGGTCGCCGACTCGCCGAACGCTCTCGCCGTCTCTAAACCATCCACCATAGAACACTTTTCTCCTGGCACGCTCAGACGCATCTCTAGCCAATGCAGCCTCAGGTTTGGTTATCTTCTACATAGCTGAATCCCCATATATATGTATTTCTTGGACCAGTAAATCCAGTTCGTTCAGGTATAGCCAGCTAATCCATGCTTCTTTGGAAACATATATAGTCCAAGCGTTTGTTTTTCGTTTTGTGGATTCACTTGCACGTAAGTCTGCATAGGTCAAGCACGATGAAACAAACACGTCTTATTGTTACCTGATTGATCCATATTATAATTTTGTTATTCTTACACAATTCTTCAAATTTCTGCACGCGTTGGTTGTCACTATGGTGTCAATGTTCTATTTTCCGTCGGATAGAATGACTGCATTCATTATTTAGTTGCTTTTGAAGCTTATTAGCCTTACCTTCTTCTCTGGGAACGATTTTTCTTTTGTAGTCTGATCGACATCATGGTGTAAATCACTGGCCAACTGTTTATCTTCTTTTTTCACGAACAGGAATTACTTACAAGCATGGCAGTATTTCTAGAAACAGCTAATAACTATAACTATAAGATATCCATTAGAATGAACATTTTGTGAACGTAAAGTGTTAGCGTCTACTCAGGCGTAATCTGAGAGGCACCAGGTACCAAAGAGCCATGAATTTTTAATCATATCCACAAGCTAGCTATTCCATTACAGATGACTTACCCCTCCAGCTAAAAAACCTAGCTAGCTTGATCATCCGCTGATCGATTTTCGTACAGTAGTCCTGTCCATATGTACAGGGTATGGACTAAAAGAAACTTCTCAAACGAAGGAACTATCAAGGAATGGAACTCAGTATTTTTCTTTCGCTTTTCTCTGTTAATCAGCTGAGCTAATTGGTCCTTAATATTTGTTCGTGAAGATTCGGCCGTTATCATTTGAAGATATAATCATGTCTTGCAGGCCATATGGCCACGACTAATTCAGAGAAGGATTCAAACGAAAGAGGATGTCTAGAGAAAGGTACGCTTATTACTTGGTATTTTCCATTTCAAAAAATTACTTGGTATTTCACTTAGAGCATTAACTGCTCTACTGACATGCTGTCAAGACATCTACTCATGTGCTCTTCTCATATTCTTCTGAGCTGTATGTGTTAAATTAATCCATAACCTGTACTAATCGACTGTTTCTTTCTATGTTGAATATTATGTACTGGCAGCGTTAAACAAAGTCGGTCATGCAGAGTTAGTACATTTCTATTTCTCTTTCCTTGGAAGATTTTTTGTATCTTGAGGACACATAGCCAATTTATCTTAGCAGGGATCAATATCCAACTTTAGTATCTATAAGAGACAAAATATTGCATACTAATCAGAGCAAGTTAGATAAATATGTAATTGCTCTGTTTTTATGTGAATACATTTTGAAAATAATTTTCTAATTGGAATTCACTTTTGTATAGGCTTTGATTGTAGATATAAGTTATATGCAAGTAATATTTGCGAACTCAAATGCTATGGTATCAAAGATTTCGCATTACAAAATTGAGTTCTAAATTACGTAAAGTCACATGATTAAACATTTATGCTTGCATCTCATAAACCTTGACACTATTTTGCTACCTTCTTTTTTAATATAAAAGTTGTGTGCATCATCATGATGCAGAGGCTAGGACTTTGCTCTCATAAAACTATTAATCTAACCCCGTTTTACAGATAAGCTATAAGGAATAAAACTGCCATGTTTCAAATATACATATGACTCTCAAGGCTAATACGGCATAGATTTCAAGTGAATAATAGATTACAGTACCACCTAACAGAATTTTCCATCCAAGATGCAATTAGTCGGAGCAGAGTTTGTTTAGTGTGATCACATCATATTACAATTAATCTCCCAATTTTTTTGATTCCGCCCTCAATTATTATTAATACCTTGCCTCATAGTTGTAATATGTAAAATTGATATTTTTATAAGACGAAATGAAGAGTCCTTATAGAGTAAAGCAATACTAGAAAATTTCAATAACTAAAGGATTGTCTTTACAGTTGCAGTGTTTTTTCAAATTGTCACTTAACCACTATAGAAGAAGTGACATAAAGAGTGCAAAGACATTAATAATGGTTAATTTAAATTTACGTAAAATTTCCATTACTAATGCAAACGTGAAGAAATTCTTTGCAATATCTAACTTTAGTGTCTATCTCTCTAGATTATTAAATAAAAACACTAAGATCAAAACAATTATGTTCCAACAAAAGGTAAACACACGAGCCCGTGCGAAGGCACGGGTTGACGACTAGTCATTTCATAATAAGCATGTCTAGTTGGACAATTGTAGAAAGCCTTCATGATGGAGCAAGCACCAGATATCACTCAAATGACCCAAACAAAAATATCTTGAGCACAAACATTTCGAGGCTAGTAATCAGCAGTGAGGGCAAGCTAAAATATCAGCTCAAGAGGTGCATACCTAACAAACCAATCATAACAAACATCATGTTGCAATCAAAGAGAGAATCGAAAACACGCACACACACACGAACTCCAAAAACGACCCGATGAATGATGGTAAATGCATCAGGTCAAATATAAGTTAATCTGGACTGCACCAGGTAGCACGCATCAACTCAAATTTAAGTCTACCTGCCCCGATAGAGCTATAAAAAGAATAAAAACACATAGCTCAGTCCAGATTGGACACACACCTGAGAAAAAACTAAAAACAGTGCATGAAGTACACTAATCATGATAAAATGCACTAGTTTAAATTTTAGTCTAAGAAGAACAAGATGTGCAGATCAATCTACTAAAAGATAAATAAAAACATAGCTGCGGCCTGCAGGGCAGATCATACACACACCTAAAAAGAACCTAACCTGCAAATCCAAAAAAAGGATGGTTCTCTTGAAGAACATACCTAATAATATTGAAAAGGTACATGCCAGCTCGACACACACCTAAGAAGAACCAAACCTGCAACCACGAAACAGGTGGATGAGCAGAAGAACACACCAAATAACCGTGGGAAAACACAGATCAAATTACCCCTCAGCTCAACCTCCGGCCCAGCGTGCATGCACCGGTGATGTCCGGTGATGTGCTCGTTCACTGCAGAATTAGGGGGCAAGAAAGAGCAGAGAGAAATGCAGAAACGTGGGTAGCAGGCGTCTGATTCGGAAATGCAGAAACAAGCGGGTAGAAGTTTTGCACCTTGGTCGCATGGAGAAGAAGCGACACCGGCGTCACATGGGCCGAATGGTCCCTGGCGGCGGCGGTGGACGTACTGGACAGGTCCCTGGCGGCGATGGCTGGCTGGACTGCAAAGCCTAGACCAAGAAATGAGCGTCTAGGGCTCAGCAGCAAGGAGCTCAGGGAGCATAGGCAACCCACCTGGCAGAAAGGTCAGGGGCAGAGCAGGGCGTCGACGGTAGCTCCCGTACCCGGCGTCGACCCGCCACGCACGTACGGCCAGCCTGTCGTCGCCATCATCTGGATGCGAATCCCAAAGCTGGGCCTGCCCGGGCGACGCTTACAGCCCATGCCACTGTGTCGCGTGTCTGTTCCCACACTGCTACGCCCCAGCTAATCCAGACCTCACTGGTCAGTCGCGTGGGCGCGCGAAAAACCGCGTGAAAAGGTGTCCATGTATAAAGAAAAGGGCGCAGTCAATGGCTCATATCATGCCACGCAGCTAATCGGACGACCCAAAACACCTTTGTCGGGAGGTGCCCTGAGAGGCCTGACTTTCTCACACCAATTGAACATGGGATCACAGATCACTCATTCCGTAAAACTATATTACTCCCTTCGTCCCTCCAAATAAGGCATCTGTTACTTTTTCTAATTCAAACATTGTAACTTGACCAAGTTTTTAGAAAAAACTAACAAGATTTGTAATACTATAGAATATATATGAAAATATATTTCATAATATAACACCTTACGCTGTTGATTTGAACTGTAGATGATAATGATTTTTCTTAATATTCAGTCAAAAATTATGTTGATCGACTCATGAAAAACAAAAAAAAAATACGCTTTACACTTTAAGGAACCGGGGAGTACTGTTTTTCTTTTACGATTCTGTAGCATCACACGAGATTGCGACTTAGCAGCTCAACTGCCTACAGCAGCAGCAAGTGTTGGAAAAAGACAAAGCCTAGCCTCCAACTATCAAGTGACCTCATTTGCAAATAAAATTGAAGAGATGAGATGGAAGACGATCTCAGTGTCTTACATTCATCAGTTATTTATAATTCTTATTGCTTCAAATCATCAAATTACAGATACATGTTACACAGTAGCGGCTGGGTGTAACTGATATTTATATTACTTGTGTGGAGACTTGACAACCTGGACGGAGATAAGATCGTCAAATCTTCGTGATTTTATTTCATATATCTTTCTGAACGTTCTTGAGATTGGTTGTGAGATTGAGCGATGACCCCAGCTTGACAACATTGTAAATGCGCATGAAGTCACGGAAGGTGGTGGTGCGGTAGCAAGATGGGTTTTCCTCACTAATAAACTCATCAGCTGGACCAATCAGACAGTCTGGAGTCGGCATGATGAAGGCAGCCACTGATGTTCGTGCAAGCACTGAGTTTGTCATGACCCGGTGCTCTATGCTCTTCAAAAACCCATTTGTCACAACCTGCATCCACATGAACATCCAATTAACATGGCGATGATCTATAGAACACTTTTAAAGAGGCTAAAGTGACCAATTACCTCAAGTTGCTGGCCAAAGTTAACGATGAAGGCACTGGGAGCAGGATCAACTTTGATCCAGTCTCCCTTGTAGGAAACCTCGAGACCATTGACAGCACCAGGAAGTAGGAGTGTGATGACGTTTCGGTCACAGTGCGGTGGCGCTCCAAGCGCCTTGTCTGGGTTCGGGCATGGCGGGTAGTAGTTGATGTTGAGGATCACGTTGCCGTCGCTCATGTCCCCTTGGAAGTAGTTAGGCCGGAGCCCCATGCCCTCGCACAACAAGCTCAGTAGTTCCATTCCCATGCCTCTTGTCTGGATGGTGAACTCCTCGATAGTGTCACTGTGGTGCGATATATAGCATATCAAAGAAATTATTAACATCAACAATTCATGCATGTTGAATATATAGTTGCAGATGAGGAGTCATAAAATTGTGTATGTATTTATGCGCCACATTTGTTATTCTTATTTTACCGGAGCCCTTTGGGGTGATCGGGCCACTCGTTGAGGCTGTCGTCAATGGGGAAGGGGCAGGAGAGGCGGAGGCAGTCCCGCCAGTACTTCTCGCCCCCGGTGTCGTAGGTGGCGCCCGAGAAGAGCCGGTTGGGCTTGTGTCTGTCCTCCGAGTAAAACGCTGCCTTGTCCTCGGACGGCAAACAGAAGTACTGCTCGCACATGTGCTCCATGTCCAGCATCAGCTGTTTGGAGACACCGTGGTTGACCACCTGCTTGACGTACCAAGTAAGCGCATGGTTATTACTTTTGGATTGTGATTCTAGAAAACCGAGACAGAATAAAACACATGCAACTAAGTTATACGATAGTTGATTGGCTTGTGTGTACTAGCCTGGAAGAAACCGAGCTCCTTGCCGGCCTCCAGGATTGCACGGCAGACCTCCTCACGACTGCGTGACATATCGACGATGGGCAGGGAGACGACTGCCGTGGTAGCTGGCGGGAGCTTGTCAGGTGCGAAGATGAAGCTATCCTTGAGCGACACGTGTGCTGGGGTTGAGTGGAGGATGTTCTCCATCGTAGAATCAGGGGGACTGGAGACGAGATGCGGAAAGGAGAGGGGAGGGCAGGGTGCACTGTGCTATCGTTGGAGTTCACCATGCACCACTTATGTAATGTTCAGCCTTGATCCATCATGCTGGCATGCGCGGCGTTGATCATGCTTGATGCTCAGGCCAAGACAAGGTTCCTAATATCCAAGACAGAGACGCACCAACCTATCTTCCACTCCATGATCCATCAGTTGGCTAGTGTTATATAATTATTATACATAGTACTGTATTAGTTGGGCCGTTCAGGTAAGCATGCATCTCCAAGGCGGACAAGCAAGAAACATGCAACCATGCACCTACGACGCCCCCGCCGCTTCATCTCACGCATGCAGCACTACCGAAAACGACATCTTTGCCGTGCGGCCGCACGGCAAAGTCCGTCGGAACACGGCAAAGCCTTTGCTGTGGCTAACAGCACGGCAAATCCCACACGGCTTATTAGGCGTCGGCAAAGAGCCTTTGCCGTGTGCATTCCCAAAATCAGCACGCAAATCCTTTGCCGTGAGCCAAGCGCCACACAGCACGGCAAACATCTGTCAGAGAGGGTCAACCCTCACCCTGGGTCCACACATCTTTGTCGTGTGCTCTGCGCCGCCGCACGGCACACATGTGTCTTTGCCGTGCGCTCTGCTCCACGCCGCATGGCACAGACGAAATCTTTGCCGTGCGCTCTGCATAACACCACACGGCACACACCCCCTCTTTGCCGTGTGCTCACTTCCACTCATCACGGCACAGCTTCTTTGCCCAGACCCAGGAAACGAGTTGTTTGCCGTGTGCTTCGTCAAGGCAGCACCGCAAAGAGACCATATGGTCATCAGGCAAAATGCCAGGCTCACAGGTGCGTGCCACGTGGAGGATTTGCCGTGTGGCTTGGCACGGCAAAGATCTTTGCCGTGTGCCTGAACACGGCAAATTGACAATATGGCACAGATTTGTGCAGTTTTTTGGAAAATCCCTGCATTTTACAGATATTTCAAGCAAATATGATAATTCTCACACAAATATGACTAAATAGAGCTCCAACATAGTTCTAACTCTACATAGCATAGACATAGTTCAACAAATAAGATCAACATAGTTCTAACTCCAACAAAATAAGATCAAACTCCTCCACAACATAGTTCAAGCATGCTACATAGCATAGACATAATCTCAAACACCACATAGCCATAATATGAACATAGCATCCACATGAACTCCACGACGATGGACGGATGGCGAAGATGGACGTCATTGTTGATCCTCCTACAAGTTCATACAAAAATCATGAGTTTCACAACTAACTAAGTGGAAATGACAAGTTTGACAACTAAAATAGCTAAGTGTCAATGTCATGTGCATCATTAAACTAACAAAGTGGAAATGGCAAGTTTGACAACTAAAATAACTAAGTGTCAATGGCATAAGCATAGTTCAACTAACTAAGTGGAAATGGCAAGTTTGATTGGCTATGTCGATCTAAGTGAGACATGAAGTAAGTTTTCGAACGAGAGTGGTAGCAAGTTGAAATGGTAACTAACATCTACTGGCCTTCCGGCGGCGGAGTAGGTCCTCAACATCATTGAGGAGGATCGTCCTACATGTTTGCAAAAAAATGATGAGTTTGACAACTAGGTGGAAATGGCATAGTCATGGCATTAAAAGAAAGCTAACTAAAATTTGATGAGTTGAACTAACTAAAATTTGACAAGTTCAACTAATAGGTAAAATTTGACAAGTTCAACTAACTAAATTTTGACAAGTTGAACTAAAGTGGCAATGGCATGGCTAACTAAAGTGGCAATGGCATTTTGACAAGTCGTGCGAACATACCCACGGCATCCTCCGGACAACGTTAGGGTTGGAGATTTGGGGCTGCCCCTCCGGATTATCCTGGCCACCAAGCGGCGGCGCCATCGAGTGAGATCCACCCGCCGATCCAGGATTCATCTACAACATGAAAAAAGTATCGCATTACACAAGTAATTTAGTTACAACAATAAGATGGATAGAATGACAAGTTTGAGAACATACCCATGGGAACATCGGTGGAGGCGGTGGAGGGAACATTCCCATGGCAACAGCCCCGTCCCCAGGAGCAATGCGCTGCATCGTGCCAAACATCCACTCCATCATCTGCCTCTGATGCTCCTGCTGCTGCCTGCAATACTCCTGATGCTGCTCCTGCTGCTGCCGCATCTGCTCCAGCTGCTGCCGGATCTGCTCCTGCTGCTGCTCCAGCTTCTGCTCATAGAGCACCTGCTTCTGCCGGAGCTCGTCGACAGCTAGACTCGAAACTCGTGGGCGGGTCTCCACAGCAGGCGCACCAGGCGCCCTCCCACGGCGGACATGGCGTAGAGACGGGACGGTGCGAGGGTCGATGGAGCCGTCACCTATCCACAAGCGGCCATTCGCCGCGCCTTGCCCCGCAAGCACGACAGTCTCGACGTCAAGTGGACTGGTGAGAGGGTCAGCTTCATCACCGTTGCGCTCCTTGAACTTCTCCGTGTACCCCTTGCTCCGGATCTCGGCGCTCTCGTTGATCCACATCGACCCTATCTCAGGATCCGGCGCATCCCTGGTACGCATCTTCAATTTCTGCGAAGGGCGAGGGGTCTACGCCGGTCTTCAATTTCTGCAAAGAGAGAACGAACATAGGTGAAAAGGAGACGATATTGCAAAAGAGAGCACGAACATAGGTGGATTAAAGAATGCATTTGCTCACCTCATTTTGTATGCATTGGGAGAGGCTAAGGTTGCCTTGGCGGTGTGTTCCACCCTTGTTCTCCGCACGCTTTGCCTTTCCCTCCGCGTGTATCTTGAGATACTCCGCGCTAGTCCACCACGCTACCATCGCGAGGTGGCAGTCGGCGTTGTTACCGACGTACGGAGGAGGCACCTACGTGCACAGAACACACATATTAATGATATTACACGGCGGACAACAAAATCGATAATATAGAAATGACGCTACTTGCAGGTACTGCCATGGCTGCATCGAGATGTCCCGAGCACGCTTCTTGTCCAGCCCAATCTTCTTTTCGGCGTACCAATTGCGGACAGATTCACGCGAGCCTCGTAGTGCATGTTCGTCACCATCTTAGAGGCCATCGTCATAAGGATGGTCTCGCACTTTTCAAAATCCTCCTTCCGACAGGTGAAGAAGTTCTACAGGCATGCACACATAGGTAAAATAGGGTCAAATCCATTAGTGCAATCTCGGATTTATAGAATGATGAGAAGTCAAACAAACTTACCCAGAAATAGGCGAGTGTCTTAAGCGCCATGTTGCGGTAGTCGCCATCGGGATCCGGCGTGAAACAGTAGTGCCTGAAAGTCCAAGCTACACTCTTGCCACCCTCTGGGAGGGTGACAATCCCTGGGAAAAACTTCCTGAGACAACATCAAGGATGCTCGCGTAGGTACGCTGTCCCTTCACTTTAGGAGGCTGGTACTCAAATGTCCTACACAATGAGAAAACCAAAATTAGTACAGTTAGCGGGTCAAAACACAATGAGAAGCTAAAATTGAACAAAAACTATAATAAGTACCTTTTTCCAACAGGCAGGAGAAGAGTGTTCTTGTAGGCGTAATATCGGGGATCGGGGAGTCCCGCTGACCCCCGCTGATACGGCGGCCTGGTTCGTGGCTCAGGGATATCCTCCTCAGTCTCAACCCACTCCTCCGATGGGTCCCACTACAGCGTCGGGTCAAGCACATACCCGTCCTCCCCAGGTCCCTCCTCGCGCCCCTCCTCCTCGCTGTCATCCTCCTCGTCCTCCTCGTCGCCCTCCTCAGAAGCCTCCGGCAGCTCATCCTCAGAAGCCAGCGACTCGCTCTCAGAGTCCGACTGGACCTCCTGATCGTACTCCTCGTCATCCTCGTCGGGCTCCTCGGCAGGGAGAGGACTAGGAGTCCTGGTAGGCCTCCTTCTCGTCCTCGTACTCCCACGTCGTCCACTCCTCGCCGGTGGAGGTGGGGGTGGAGGTGAGGGAGGAGGTGGAGGTGCCGAATTCGATCCCTCCAGGAGTGCCTTCACGCTGCCCACCCTTTGTGCGAACGCCTTCTTCAATTTGTTTCCCCCCATGTTTCCTGCATTGACAAAAAAATAGGTTTCATCAGTATACATGATCCAAAATTAAGGTAAATAGATGAAGCAACAATAAGTGTAGCGAAAATGAATACAATTAGATGAAGTAACGACAATTAAGGTAAATGGAGTAGCGACAATGAGTTCTCACAAAATAAAGTAGCGACAATCACTATTACATAAAGTAGCATTGACCTATTACATATAAGCTAGACTCACTAGTACAGAATGACACTATGGCAACGAGGGCAAACCTTCTATGGCAACGGAGAAAGCATCCGTTGCCCCGCGTCCGATACTGATGTGAAGCCTGCCATCTGCAACGGTTATTTTAACCGTTTCCTTTGAGCGCCCAAGTATATTTAAAAAAAAAATCCAGGCCACCGGCTGCTAGCCGGTGGCAGACGGTAGCAATAAATAATGCGCAGAATGTGTTCCCCTGTGTATACAAGTCAAAATACATAGTAAATTACATCATTTTACTACTAAGTCACGCGGTTCAAAATGCAAGAGACAAGAGATAATATTCAAACTATACAAACAATATCGTCTAGTGTCCTGTTATAGAGGAATCTAAAAGAAACTACATGTAATTAGCAGTAATATACACTACATCTCCTGCTTCCAAAATACAAGAGATATATATCCAGTCTGAAGCTTGTACGGAAATGTAGGTTCTGCAGACATGCAAATAGCAAAGCTGATCAAAATACCATACCATAATTGATCGATTGAAAAGCAAAAGAATCAATAGTATTAGATTACTGCACTGGTCTAACCTACAGGATTTAAGAAGCAAGCTTGCGTGAAAAATACACCTGATACAGTATAAATATAGAAGTATCAAAACCTTCACACACAACCAGATATAACGTTATCCAGAGGAATCTCAACCTGCATACTATCAAATTCGAAAACTTCTAGCTTTTGTTTAGAGACGCGAAAATAGTCAGATCTTGAACTCAGATGGGGACGGATGAGGATGGGGACGTCCTCAACCAAGAATGGGGACGGACGAGGCGGATACCTTGGAGTCGATGAACTGAGAGAAGGCCTGCTCAAGGGGCGGTCGTCCATGGCCCAGGCGAGGCCACCGACGAAGACACGGTACTCGACGTCGGGCAGGTGCGGAAGTGCGAGCGCCAGGCGGCTGACCAGATCGAGCTAGCACCACCCTGCGCGCGGCGGAACTGCTTGAGGTCTGGCCGGGGAAGGAAGACCCGCAGTCCAGCAATGTGCCAATCTGATGGAGAAGCTGCGGTGACGAGCTGATGTAGGAATTGTCGATCTGATATGGCTTGAACATGCAGCAGCTAGCGGATCTAGTCAATCATCCAGAGATCCATCGATGGCCTGCAAGGAAAAAACAAAAGTTCTAGTCAATCATCTGGTTAAGCCGGATCTAAGGAAGTTATGTAGTGGAATGAGACTTGTGCTCGACCAAGTAAAAAAAAGAGATTTGTGATCGATTGGCACCTGGAAAACGAAAACCGCTGCTGCCGAGAGAGCGGTCAAGCTGTAAGCGTACCTCACGACCAAGCTGCTCCAAGGACCAGAGGAATGCGTTGAACTTGGAGGCGCCGATGTCCAGAGCTATATATCCATGTGCAGAGGCAGCGAATAGACAGAGAAGAGAGCACGCGCAGCGCCATCTCTCTAGATCCGTTCGCCCAGCTCGCCGATCTTGGTGGGGAGCGCCGCCTTTTCGCTGGAGGCGGGCGGATGGATTAGGTTTGTGAGAGGATGGAGAGGGGATAAGGCACGAGAGGCTCCGCGGCGGTTGTGAGTTAGAGAAAATGAAAAGGATAAGGGAGAGAGGTAGGGTTCAAAAGTATATATACTGGACGCTTCAGGTTGCATATGGGTTGGATTTCTAACCGTTACCGATATCAATCGTTCACATTGGAAACGGTCGAATTAATCTAACCGTTTCCGATGTGTCGTGATTCACGGGCGCGGGCTCTTATTTTCCACGAAGAGTGTCGTTTTACCGTTGTCTTTTTGCTGCCGTTTCCATAGAGGGGTATCCTTAGTATCGTTCTATACTAGTGACTGGCAATTACTAATACATGTGTCCTCATCGCTATCAGTAGCCTGTGTCGAGATCATCGGGACCAACTATTGGACCACCCGTGTCGTCATCACTGTCAGGGTCGCCACACCACCAACCATCCACGGAACCTGGAGGTGGTCCCTCTGGCTCATCGACGTGAAGTCCTGCGTGGAAGCGCTCTAGCAAAGTCACGTCGGCTTGGTTATGAACCTCCTCGACTTCATCATGCGCGGTGTCTTCCTCCATTCCAGCATCTTCGTTTTGTTCGTCGTATTCCATGTCATCATCGGTCGGCAAGTTGATAGTGAATTTCCCAGGGAGCCCTCCATCCTGATAGAACTCGCCGTCAGATGTTGAGGGGTCTAGGCGGCGGTAATCTTGACCGTTAGGCATAGCCGGCCTACTGTGCGACGGTACCGTCACCACAACATCCCACCCCTGTAGACGCTTTTGATATGCTTTTGATGTCTTCTTGCACGGGTACGGGAGATAGAATACTTGGAAGGCCTGGGTAGCCAAAATGTAGACGTCGTCTCCCGAATACTTGGAGCTTCGTTCAACTTCGACCAATCCAATTGTAGGATCCGTCTAACTCTAACCCGACGCGGGTCTAACCAATTGCATTTGAATACAACGGGATCTAGCCCTTTACCAAAACCATAATTCAACTCGTATATAGCCTCAACTCTTCCATAGTAATGGAGTTTATCTGAGCCTTCACATAACACCCCACTATTTATTGTCTTCCGGTTGCCCCGGTTTGTTGTGTGGTCATGGGTATGGAAGCGATATCCATTCACGTCATAAGCATGGAATGAGTTGACGGAATGGCTAAAGCCATGGGCAATGTTTCTAAGCTCTGGCTTCATCTCTTTGTCCTTTTTTGCCTACAAGTTTAGCACGAGAAGTTTAGAACGAGGAATGATCGATGAATGTCCACGGTACTAGAAAAGTTAGACAGAACAGTACCAAACCCGCGAACCAGCTAATGAAACCACCACCCTTGCCAAAACCACCACCTTGTCAAAAAGATCCTTCGACTCTTTCGGGGTAGGGTCCCTTCTCAGCTTCCAGTTTTCACGAGTGAATCGTCTACGCCAATGAGAAAAGAGGAGTTAGCCACGAATATAGGAGTGAATGTTTGTGAAATACTAAATGGTGAAAGACTTACTCGCGGTACGGCTTCACTTCCTCCATACTCATCAAGATATACGAGGAGATCATATCCCGCTCGAGCTTTTTCATGATGAACTTCTTCGTGCCACTTGATTTGCCACCGAGCCCTATGAAGATGCTAAGCTTGGGTACATCTTCAGGGTTGGCTGCATTGTAGCGAACGACTGGATTGTGGATTGTGGGAATGTTGGCATCATAGAAACCTGTCGTGAAGTTTGACACCTCCTCGTTAAGGCATGCCTCGGCCATGGATGCCTCGATCTTGCATTTATTCCCGCAATTCTGGCGTAGGTCTTTCATTTTTCTCTCAGGCCCAAACTGCCAACGGGTCGACACAGGCCCCCCCATTAAAGCCTCGTGCGCGAGATGCAAGATCATATGTTGCATCGGATTAAAAAACCCTGGCGGAAGTATCGTCTCTAGCTTGCAAAGCAACTCGGGTGCCTGTTCATGCAGCTTCAGAACCACTTCACGATCTAACTCCCTTGCACAAATCTGGCGGAAGAAAAAGCTCAACTCCGCCAGTACTCGCCAAGTCTCCTCATCGACATAGCCTCGAATCATCACCGGCATTATGCGCTCAAGCCACACGTGGTAGTCATGACTCTTCAGCCCTCCTACTCGCTGCGTGTCCAGGTTCACACACCTCGCCCAGTTAGCTGCATAACCATCAGGGAAGTACAAACACTCCACGAGCCACTGTAATATTTCCCTTTTTTCCGGCCTTGTAGGGCAGAACCGAGCCTTTGGCTTAGACCACCTAGTGCCGTTGACTCCAGGAGGCTTCATATCAAGATCTGGCCTGTCACAAAGTTCTTTTGGTCCATTCGAGCCTTGACGTTATCCTTCGTCTTCTCAGTGTCCATGATGGTGCTATAAAGAGCCTCGGCGATATTCTTTTCGGTGTGCATTACATCAATGTTGTGTGGAAGCTCGACATCCTCCATGTAAGGGAGCAGCTTCCAGAAGCACGGAATGTGAGTCCACTGGTGCGTCTCCCCATAACCCACGAAACCATTCCCATCGGGGTTAGGCACGAGAGCTTCTAGCTCAGCCTTGATTTCTCTTCCGGTCATCAGACGTGGTTTCGGAGCATGGATCTCGACTCCTTTCTCGAACCGCTTTACGTCACTCCTGTATCTATGACCTGGCTCAAGGAACTGTCGATGTTGATCAAAGCATGAATACTTGCCTCCCTTCGTAAGCCATGAGAAAGTCACAGCCTGTCTGCACTGTGGGCAAGGCCACTTCCCATGTGTACACCAGCCGCAGAACAAAGCACGCGCTGGTAAGTCATGCAGGGATGTGTGGTACCAGACATACATATCGAAGTGATCATTTGTTGAGGCGTCATATGTTCGGACCCCGCGACCGTTCCAGCCAACAGCCAAGTCTTCAACCAGCGGTTCCAGGTACACGTTCATGTTCTTACCCGGGTATTTCGGTCCTGGGATTATCATCGACAATAACATGTTATGTGATCTCATGGACTCGCCGGGGGGAGGTTCTGGGGTATGACAAACACAGGCCAACAGCTGTATGTTGCCGCCGACATGCCATACGGATTGAACCCATCGGTTGATATAGCAACAGCTACGCTCCTCGGGTCGCCCGCTTTCAGTGGATACTTCGCTACAAAGTTCTTCCATGCGTCACCATCCGACGGATGTATCATCTTGTCCGTGTATCTGTTCCCTAACGCGGCCCATCGCATCTGCTGGGCAGTGTCTTTGTTCATGTAAAGCCGCTGGATCCTCGGTATAAATGGAAGGTACCGGAGAATCTTTTGGGGAATCCCGGTCTGCCTCTTCTGTCCACCACCGAGGTCGACCTCGAAGTACCTAGAGGAATTGCAATGGATGCAATAATTTGTTCCAGCATGTTCTTTCCTGAATAGCATGCATCCCTTTGGACAGGCGTCTATCTTCTCATATGACATCTTAAGGTCACGGAGGAGTTTAGTCGCCTCGTAGAAGCTCTTCGCCAAGATATGCCCTTTCGGTAGAAGGCTGCCAACGACGGCCAGAATATCATCGAAACCATCCCTGCATATCTTCCTCTGGCACTTCACGGCCATAAGGCGAGCGATGGCATCTAGAAGGGTAACATCTGTATGTTCATGAAGGGGTTTCTGCGAGCCAAACATAGTCTCGTAGTACTTCTTCGTGTCTTCATCCGGCTGCTCACTTGTCTCCGCCTCCTGAGGTGTCTCCGCCTCTACACGA
The DNA here is from genome assembly GCA_947311845.1 of Poa pratensis. NCBI lineage: Eukaryota > Viridiplantae > Streptophyta > Magnoliopsida > Poales > Poaceae > Poa > Poa pratensis. The sequence goes on along the minus strand of CAMZMU010000041.1, from coordinate 113,792,119 downwards.
CGGCTTTCAGGCGCATTAGCATTGACAAAGGCGTCTAAGCAGTTGTTGAACCCAGTGTCAAATTCTCCCGCTGGCTGAATCTGACGTGGCTCGGTTCTAGGACGTTTTGCTAACTGTTCACCATGGTAATTCCAAACATGGTAGAATGGTGTGAACCCATTCTTGATCAGGTGCGTACTAACATCTACCTTCGACTGTCGCCTTCGGTTATCGCATTTTGAACAGGGGCAAAACACTTTCATGGGTCTGCTGCTGATGTCAAACGCCTTGTTCACAAACTCCTCGGCCTTATCTCTCCATTCATCACTAAACTCCCACGGACTCTTTCTGCCAGCATACATCCACTCACGGTTCTGTCTCGGATCCATCCTTTAATCGGTACCAAAAAAGACATACACAATGCTTTCAGTTCAACATGTCACTGAATTTTAACAAAACCATTTTTTACGGCCAAATTTTATCTTTTACAACATGCAAGGGTTCACCTACACTTCTAATGGGTAGGGGCCTATCCCGCCCGAGTACGTGTAGATCGAGTCGTGTCCCATGTTCTACCCCGACCCGAGACGGAATTTCGACAGCACCTCCCCGCTGTTCTTCAGAATACACGTCTCGAGCTTGTCAAGCCGAGAGGGTGTGCATCCGAAGAACAACGGGGAGGTGCTGCCGAAATTCCGTCTCAGGAAGGGGTAGAACATGGAACACGACCCGATCTACACGTACTCGGACTGTCCAACAGGACAACCCGGAAGTGTTACGGTTATAAATATGCAAAGATGGACAATCCTGCATATTTATAAATTTGTAACCCTTCCGGATGGGATCTGACTCAGGTTACGCGACTCGACTGACCCGGTGATCTAGACCAAAATAAACCTATGCAGCAAGAGAGGCGAAAGATGTATACCCTAGAAGCGTGGTCGATCACCGCTGAAGGTCGGGGACGCTCTCCGCAGGGGGGATGGAACAGGGGCACCGAGGCGGCCCTCCTCAGGTGGAGAAGCCCCGTAAACTACGACATCTGAAAAACCACAAAAACAACATATATATAAGAACAAATGTACAACATCTAAATATTCATGGTACAATAAGCATTACAACTTGCAAATTCTACTACAATTTAGACTACAATTTTACAACTAGCAAATTCTACTACAATTTTACAACTAGCAAATTCTACTACAAATGCAAATACAAAAATTGTAGTAGAATGCTACTACTACAAATTCATCTCAAATGTAATGCTTCATGCTCCTAGGTAGAACACCAAAACTTTTATGAAAAATTTAAACTAATTACCACAGCTAGACATACACCATATTTGTAAACCACACCTAGAACAATTACCACAGCTAGAACAATTACCACTAGAATCAGAACCAATCAATTAAACTAAACCTAGCCTAACACATAATTAGTACCAATTTATTTCCTACAGGGAACAAATTTAAAATGCATGCTTTGATAAGTCATATGGCATAAGTTATGCCTATTTCAGTGTGTTTTTCACAGAGACTAGCTAATGAACTAGCTAATGACCAATGTACTCATGATTGCGCTTTTGCAGGAACTAGCTAATGAATTTCACAGAGACACGAGCATAGGGGATTTCTTCCGAGCAGAGCACACACACTAGAGGGTGGCGGAGGGCAGCAGACGTGGGAGGCAGTGGAGGATCCAATGCTGCTGGTGCCGGGGCTCGTGTGGGGCACCGTGAGGACGACGACGTCGCCTCTGCTCCAGCTGCTCCGGTGTGCCTTACCGAGAGGTGGAGGGAGAGGACCAGGAGGTGACGACGGCGCCGGTCCCGATCCGGTGGAGCAGAGGACGTGCTCCTCCGGGGCGTGCTCGTTCCGGCGGAGGAGGACGAGTGGCGGTGGGGAGTTCGCTGCGGCCGAGGCGCCGGCGGCGGGCCAGCGGCGTGGGCGGCGGGCGGCGCACTGCGTCGGCGGGGGAGGAGCTAGGTCGTGCATGGATGGATGGGTGGTCCGGGTGGTGGCGCCGCTGGTGACGGCGGCGAGGGTGGGTGGAGGCGCTGGCGACGGCGTCATGGATGGGTGGCGGAGCTGCGTCGGCGTGGATGGATGGGTGGTCCGGGTCGATGCGGCGATGCGTGGCGCGCGGCGAGGTCGATTTCTGGAAACTGAGCACCGGTCGATTTGGGGAAATTTCGGACCGTGTCCTAACCTCCCGTCTTTGCCGTGATCCAGTCTTTGCCGTGTACAAAACTTTCGGAACACGGCAAAGAATTGACATATTTCCCCGCGCTCTGAAATTCAGTCTTTGCCGTGCGCCCTAAGTGGCAGCACACGGCACAGAACATGTTTGTCATGTGCCTTCCTGTCAGCTGCACGGCAAAGCATGGCTCACATTTTTTTTCATATGCTTTCTTTGTTAAGGCTTCTAGCATATTAATTTACTTCACTTAATTATATTTATTTATACTATATATATAAACCCTCCGGTGCGGGCCGCAAGCGTCGACACCCCGAAAAAGTGTACCGAACGTGCAGGGCGTCGTCTACCCCGGACCCAGGGCGTCGTCTACCAAAACTTGCAATGATCGTGATGCAGTAACGCAGCGACACCAGATGAACACAAGATTCCATCAGTCTTTGCCGTGCGCCCTAAGTGGCAGCACACGGCACACAACACACTTGTATACATATGGTATGGCACAACCTAGGTTTGGGTGGGGTTCCGACGCTCCGGGGCCCCGCTTCGGCGAAACCATGAATCCGCTGGAAAAACCCTAACGTTTTCGTCTACCCCCATAGACGTGCGTCGAAAGGGGTATGCCAGTGGACTTTTTTGCTTGGTTGTGTTAGGTTAGGCCATAGGAACATGAGAAACCAAAGTCCACACCAGATCAACACAAGATTCTATCCGGTTCGCCCGAAAGGGGAGTTTTCACCTCTAAGTGCAGAAACTCAGTAGAGAGAAAGTGAAGTCGGTGAAGCCGGTCACACCTAGGAGTAGGATATTGCACATTTACAACACACAACACACTTGTATACATATGGTATGGCACAACCTTGGTTTGGGTGGGGTTCCGACGCTCCGAGGCCCCGCTTCGGCGAAACCCTGAATCCGCTGGAAAAACCCTAACGAACGGCCAAATGCCTAATTATTATCTTATTTTATATTTATACTTATTTATTTATTAGTATCAATTATTTTACTACCGCACTCCGGCGAAGGAAACACACAAACTGCAACTGCTTGATCCAACGGCTCCCAAGCTCTCGAAGGAAACACACGATCCGCGTACTTGCTCCTGATTGGCTAGCCGAAGGGAGCCATTCGCTTGATCCAACGGCTCCCAAGCTCTCGAAGGAAACACACGATCCGCGTACTTGTTCCTGATTGGCTAGCCGAAGGGAGTCATTCGCTTGATCCAACGGCTCCCAAGCTCTTCAAGGAAACACACGATCCGCGTACTTGTTCCTGATTGGCTAGCCGAAGGGAGTCATTCGCTTGATCCAACGGCTCCCAAACTCTCGAAGGAAACACACGATCCGCGTACTTGTTCCTGATTGGCTAGCTGGAGGGAGTCACTGGAGAGGCGGGTCTATAAGAGAGGCAGGAGTACACTTCACATCCATCATTGGCAGTACACGGGTAGCAGAGAGCAAGATTTCTAAGAGGCAGGAGTTCCTAGAGCGGAGGCTGAAGGTGAACCCTCCCCTCGGTTGGATCCAAGCAGCGGCAAGGATCTCTGATGATTAGCAACATCCCTAACACTTGTTCGGACGGTTGCAAATCATCAGAGACGTCTTGCCGCTGTTTGGATCGAAGGCCGATTTGCCGTCTCACGACCACGCGATGATTTGCCGATTTGCCGGTCAGAGTGGACACTGGAGAAGGTAGGCAACTTCGATCCGACGTGTTTCTGAAAGGGACATAGTTAATTTAGGTAGTGTTTGCGCATGGTTACCATCACTGGATTCAAGATGGGAATGGGCCGGGTCGACCCGTCGGGTCATTGACGGCCCAAAAAATCAAGGCCATTGCGCCGCGTGGGTTGGCCTTGAAGTACATAAGGGTCAACAGAGCCGGCTCCGTGCGACCCGATGGGCCAGCAGGGTCGACCCGTCTTCCTCTCGTATTTGTACTAGTTGACTACGCCCTAGTCACCGCCGGCCGCCCCCAACCATATGATCCGCCGCCGGCGTTGCCTCGCGCTCCTGACGCGCCTCCCGCTCATCGTCTCGGTCGCCGCCGATCTCGCCGTACTGGTCGCCATCAAGCTCACCTTCGTGTTCCTCGCCGGCATATCCAGGTCATCATCCTGGTCACGGGTCACCGTCGAGCTCGCCATACCGGTCGCCGTCGAGCTCAGCGTCGTGTTCCTCTCCGGCATATCCAGGTCGCCATCCCGGTCACCGTCAAGCTCGCCTCCCTCTGGTCGGCTTCCTCCCCCGCTTCCCAACGCTGCTGCTTGCGAAGCACAGGCGAGACTGCTAGCCAAGTACTGCTGCAAATTTCAGGTTCCTGTTCTGGTTCTTGGTCAGCGCGTACGGGCAAACTCTACAATCCGTGCTTTTGATCCGTGCGTATGGGCAAACTCTGCAATCCGTGCTTTTGATCCGTGCTTTGTAGTTAGAGAAGAATTGAACTCACGATAGTGACTTCGCAGCACACGATGTTCTCCAATCTCCACTAAACATTTTTGTTTATTTAATGCTGCATTATTCACTAAACATTTGCTCTGTTCTCTGCGTAAACAGAGCTGAAAAATGTGAATTGCTGGATTTTGGGTCGGCCTCGTATGCCCAACGGGCCAGTGAGGCCACGATATTCTGATGAAATGGGCCACCCGTGGCCTTGCATATTGGCCTTGGGGCCACGAGGCCAGGTCCGGGGCCCGGTCCGGGCCGGCCCATTCCCATCCTGACACTGGATAATATAGTAAGAATAGGATGTGCTATAATAGGATAACTTAGTTAGAATAGCAAATAGAAGGTTGGTAGATGCCATATCTAGGTCCCAACCTTTGCTTTACAGATTTGCCCAGCGCTATAAGATTTTCTATTTTATGGCTCGAGGAGAGCGAGGATGAAGATGATATCTTCATGCCGAGTGAAGAGAGCAAGAAAGCTGCAGGAGCGGCAGCGGCGTCGTCGTCGAAGGGCAAGGGTGCTGCGTCGTCGAAGGACAAGGGTGCTGCATCGTTGAAGGGCAAGGGTGTTGCGTCGTCGAAAGGCAGGAGTGATGTGGGAGGCTGCGTCGATGGTAGATGAATTTCCTTTTTCTAATTTGCAGAGTATCATGTATCTTCAATTTATGTTGTGTTCTCGCTACTACCGATATTTTCTTCTCTGTGTAATTTATGTTGTCAATGTAATTTGCATGGTTTGTTTAATATCAATGTGAAAAGTAGTCGAAAGGGGGTAGAAAAGTGCCCCTTGGAACACCCTAAACAAAACTTGCAAGGGTCCCTAATATATGTATAAGAGTGTGTTGGTAGGTTGTGGGAACCAAGATACAGCTCCGAGGTGCGACCCCCTTCACCGACCCCTCTTACTCCGTAGTAAGTTCTGACACTTAGAGGTGAAAACTCCCGTGTCGGGTGCCGGGCACGGAATCATGTGACAAAACACATGAAATGTTTGTTCCCCATGGTCCTATATACCAACCTAACACAACCAAGCAAAAAAGTTCATGCGTCTACCCCCTCTCGGCGCCGGTCAAAGGGGTTGAGCGACAGGTTTGACTTTTTTCCAGCGGGCGTAGGGTTTCCCTGAAACGGGAGTTCTCACCTATAAGTCTAGAAACTTGGTAGAGAGAGAGTGCGGTCGGTGAAGACGGTCACACACCGGAGTAAAATCTTGCACTTCCAAAACAATCAGCACACTTGTACACACATATTATGACACAACCTAGGTTTGGGTGGGTTTCCGACGCTCCGGGGCTCCGATTCGGCGAAACCCTAGATCCGCTGGAAAAACCCTAACGTTTTCGTCTACCACCTTGAACGGCGTCGAAAGGGGGTAGGACAGTGTAATTTTTCCTTGGTTGTGTTAGGTGAAGTAAATGAAGGTAGTAGAAGCCTTAACAAAGAAAATAAACAAAGTAAGCATGTCGAAATAAAACAACCAAAGTGGTAAGTGCAAACATGGTTTGCCGTGTGGCAGCATAAAAGGCACACGGCAAAGATGTGATGTGCCATGCTGGACCTTGTAGGCACACGGCAAACATGTGCTGTGCCGTGCAGGCACCAGCAGGCATACGGCAAAGAATATATGTGCTGTGTGCTTTTTATGTGCACGCGGTATATCTTTTCCTGCCAATTTATTTATAGCGCGGGAAATTTGTTTAGATATTTCCCGCGAAATATGGGGGAGGGCGGCAAATCTGCGGATCATAGTCAACTATTTTGCCGTGTTATTACATAAAGGATCACGACAAAGATATCTTTGCCGAGATGCATATATTTGCCGTGTGTTTTTTATCTGTTTTGCCGTGTTGTTTTCTTTGCCGTGTGCTCGGGGGCTTCTGTGCCGTGCGTCTCGTATTTGCCGTGATCTTCCTTTTTCGCGCACGGCAAAGATTTTCTGAGAATATGCGGCACACGGCATAGGCTCGTCCGCACGCAAATTCAAATTTTCCGATAGTGCAGGGTCGTCCAGCAAGCTAGCCATGTCCATGGGATTTCTTAGTACTGTCCTCGCATGCATCCATCAAGCTCTGCGTGCTTGTTAGCTTTGCAACTTAGCTCTAGAGTCAATAGACGTACTAGCCAGCTGCCGGCTGACGTGCCTACCCGTCCGCTCACCCAAACTGTCCGCCGACTTGCCACCCCGCTGTCCGGATATGCCGAGGTTCACTCTACTTGACCATGGAGCTTGACGCTCCTTCGTCCTCGACAACGCGATCCGTCCGGTGTGACATACTAGTGATTAGAACCAATTAGGACGCATGAATATATTCTTACACAGGAAAACCATTTGGCCAGAGTTATTAGCACATGGGTCACACTAGTGATTGAAAGTCCAGCATGAGATTGCACTCCAGTTTCTTTGCCACCACACTGTCCGGATATGCCGACATTCACCCTGCTTGACAATGGAGCTTGATCCACGCGCCTTCGTTCCCGACAAGGCAATCCGTTCGACAAGAACCACAACTTCTACCGCTACCACCCAGCCACACTTCTGACAAAAACTTATTTACCGTGTTGGGATAATACACCGCAAAGCCTGCGTGGAACATGACAAAGCCGTTGCCGTGTAAGGACACACTGCAAAACCTACACGGCACAGATTTGCAAAAAACTTTTACCGTGTGTTTTTAACCAACACATGGCAAAGACCTTTGTATTTTGAGCTGCACTGGTGCTCGAGGACACAAACCACTTTCCGGCTCAAGGATCGTGTGGTACGCATTTGGTAGGTCGACTATGCATGGTGAAAACTAGTGCCCCTGCCAGGAAATTAATCGACCCATCAAATGCGACGCTGGAGGGTGATGAGGCGGACTGGCTACATCTTATTTCCGACGTGAAAGGACTCAATAGTCATGTGTCGTGGATGAGCGGGTCATCATGGCTGAAAAAAGTGATTTCATCGTTGGAACAAGGCAGGTGTTGCAGTTCGCTGTGCTCGACGGTGTTCACCTCTCTCTCTCTCGGAGTTTTTTATATGGCTTCGCCTAAGCAGTGGAGCCGCCGCTGACGATCATGAGAAACTCCCGAGAATGGGCCGAGTTTTTTATATGGCTTCGTCTAATTCGCGTACTCTCGAGGAAAAAAAGTATCCGGCCGAGGTTCAGATAGTCTGATGCGCACCCTTCTTGAGACTACCCGTATTCCATGGCCTCTGACTGTATGCATAGTACCTAAAGTGGGCAGCACAGTCCACGCTGTTGTGGCTAATAGATCCAGATGTGTGTATATATATGTACCTAAAGTGGCTGGGCAGCACATTTATTTATTTGATGAAGTTCTTGTTGTACTTAGGTGCCTAAAATGGGCGGGCCAATATAATAGCTCTCGTGCGACGTCTTTCCGCGGGCAGCACATTTGATGCAATTCTTGTTATACATACCTAAAGTGGGCAGCACATTTCATGCAGTTCTTGTTGATTTTACCAGAATAGTATGTACCTACATTTCTATACCCTACCTAATACGGCGGTGTTTTATATTTCTGAAAAATGAGGTATTGTCGTGTTGCAGATTATAAAAAGACGAAGAGCAGTTAGCATATGGATATGGATCGTCGACTTTAAAAGCACTAGCTATTGCTTTAGCTTTAGTTGCACATCACACGGCGCTCGCCAGCTAGCCAGCAGCAGTAGTAGTACGGTGCGCTATGTCGCTCGCTCCTATGTCCTCTGCCCGCCTCCGCGACCTGACGGCCTTCGACGACACCAACGCCGGCGTGAAAGGCCTCGTGGACGCAGGCGTCACCACCATACCGTCATTCTTCCACCACCCACCGGAAAACCTCCCCCAGCCTCGTCAAGCCGGCAGCTTCAGCATCCCGGTCATCGACCTCGCCGGCGCAACGACAACAGATCAGTCCGGTCGGGCCGAGTTGGTCCGCAAGGTGCTGGAGGCCGCCAAGAAGGTTGGTTTCTTCCAGGTGGTGAACCACGGCGTGCCGGACGCGACCGTGTCCGGCATGCTGTCGGCGGTGCGAGGCTTCAACGAAGAGCCGGTGGAGGTGAAGCGCGCCTACTACTCGAGGGACCTTGAGAAGAGTGTGAGGTACCACTGTAACGTGGACCTGTTCCGGGCGAAGGCGGCCAAGTGGCGCGACACCGTGTACATGAACATGTCGCCGGATGAACCGGCGGCCGAGGAGACGCCCGCGGTACTGAGAGGCATCGCGGTAGAGTACACTCGGCAGGTCAAGCGGCTAGGCAGCACGCTGCTGGAGCTCATGTCGGAGGCCCTGGGCGTGGAGAGCGGATACCTGGAGCAGGAGGCTGGCTGCCTCGACTGGATCCTGGTCGGGCCCACTACTACCCGGCGTGCCCGGAGCCGCACCTCACCATGGGAGCCACCACACACACCGACTACAGCTTCCTCACGGTGCTCCTCCAGGACGGCGTTGGCTCCGGCGCCCTGCAGGTACTCGTCCACGAGAAGGAAGACGAGGAAGGGAGATGGGTGGACGTGCCCGCAGTGCCCGGCGCGTTCGTGGTGAACATCGGCGACTTCCTTCAGCTCATCTCCAACGACAGGTTCAAGAGCGTTCAGCACCGCGTGGTGTCCAAGAAGGAGGGGCCCCGGGTGTCCGTGGCATGCTTCTTCCAGACCTATGGTGAGGAGGCCGCTTCGACCAGGGTGTGCACCCCGATCGTCGGCGACGGGACGCCCCCGGTGTACAAGAGCGCCACGGTGCAGGAATTACTCGTCAACTTCAGGGAGAAGAACGGTCGCTTTGCACTCGACAACTTCAGGCACTGATCAATCAGCCTAACTACGTATGTGGTCTTACTAACAAGTAAGTACTACAGTATATACGTGAGCGTACGTATCCGCATGTGGGTGCCGTCCAGTTGCAATAAATGGACTGTATTAGTTTGAATACGCTTACTCAAATTTGCTCTCAAACGTGCATGGCAATAAAATGTTCTGATTTTTTGTGTGACTCGTACTTACTTTTTTTTAGATGAAAGGCGTTAGAACAGCTGATTGTTGGTGCAAAGATGCTGATAAACAGTGAGTCCATGATGCCCTCTAACGCGAACGGATCACCATGGAGTAATGGAGGGAAATCTTTAGGTACTCCCTCCGTTCAATTTTAATTGACTCTAATATAGATGTATCTAGTATTAAAATATATCTAGATATATTTGTTTTGGCGTCAACTACAATGGAAACAGAGGGAGTAGGAGCGTTAGGGAATAGGGACGATATCGTCTGCACCTCTAGGAACAATGTCATCGGTCTAGGTTCTCTTATTCAAGGCAATGTCTTTGGTTTCAGGACGTGAACACGTTTACGGACAAAAATAAAAGAGGAATCAAAAGATCAACACCCCAAGATAGCTTGGATGAGCTAGTTTGTTTTGGACCATGTACTATCCCGGCATCCCCTCTCAACTAGTCCATCATGAGCTCATGGACAAAGTCTTGCCTCTTTACCCTTATGTTTTCTCTCCTCCGTAGCCTTGGTCATTTGTGAATGAAACCTTGGCCTACAAATAACACTTACGAACATGTATTCTCATTCACTCCTGCCAAGGAGAGAAGAATCCCCTCCAAGGGACCTTGTAAGCCTTGGGGCTGGTATCGAGGTGCGAGAGACGTAGTAAGGTTTGGATCGTTGATAAAACCTATTTAAAAACTTCAACATCTCAACCTAGTCAAGTGTGCGGCTATTCGCTTTAAAAATGTTGTACACAACCCTATGATCATAGCCCCGCGAACTAATCGCCTACTTACACCTTCAACTCTCTAGTTATCATCACAACATAACACCATTATCAGAGATTGTTTGGTTCAAAGGAAAAGAGAAGGAATACGCGGGAAAGTTTTCTTTGTTCTCAATTTCAAAGGGAAAATGCAGAAATTTACAATACATATGGACCTCTTTTTCAAATTCTTATGCACAAAGAACGAGATATAGGTCTTGAGTGATATGATAATATTCTAATTATACTTTCTCGTGTGGTTTGATTTCAATTTGACCATGTTTACTAGGTATCCTGTATTTTTTCCTATTCCTGTGAAGAAAACAACAATGTTTACATCATATGTTTCTCAATCCTCTGCTTTGTACTCGTATTCCTATGTTTTTGTGTATTTTTTCCATTCCCATGTTTTCAGAATCCTACGAACCAAACAGTTCCTTATCGTGGAAGTGTTGTAACATTCTTGCATGTGCTGTCTTTGTGCCACAACTGCTCCATGTGATGTTAGATGATTATGCGTACGTTTTTATTGTAAATGTTCCATTTGTCGTGTTGCCTATGGCCGGATTCTCTAATTTGAGCCACCGTGTGGCATATACTAGTATGTGGTATGTTTATCCTGGACGTAGTTTGAATAAAAAATTGTTGTGCATCTTGTAGCTTGCAAAAAAATAGTGGCCGTGAGAATGATCCTTCTGTTGTCGATTTTTTTTTTAGATTCTGTTTTGAAAATATAAAGGCTTACTTATTATTAAAGAGTTTGCTAAATCTCAGTCGACTTTCTTTTTATGTCTCAGTCAATTTTAAAAAAGAGTAACTCTAGCGCAAGTTATCTTAGAGAAAAGTACAAGTGCAGAGTTGCACTTTTTCTAAACTAAATCACACTATAGTTGTATTTTTCTGAGTTGACCACCATTTAAGGAAAATTTAGTCTACTGAGACAGAGAAGACTTATAATTATTTAACTTCACAATTTCTCCCACTCCGATTATTAATTTCATAATTTCTCAAATATATCCTTCCCTTTTCTAAAAAAGGAAGACTTGTACTTATATAATTTCAAGAAAGGGAAGGCATGTCATTTTATTCTTTTGTACGTAGTACATTATTCGTCCAAGAGGACTCGACATGCAAGTCGGCACCATTTAGCACACCAACAAGGAGATGGCCCGATTGTTTCAGTCACACTGATCAGAATCTTTTGTAACTTTACTTCTTTGGTGTGTTTGCATACTTCCATGTGGTATGCGCAATGGAATTATATGGCCTCGCACCGGCCACATCTTCTTCGCGTATCTGGTTGCCAACTTCTTCCAGGTCGTCGTGTGTGAGCTTCACCTTGAAGGAGTCAATGTTGGCATCTAGGTTCCGGATCTTAGTTGTCCCTGAAATTTAAGAGCATATATATATGAGCCAGTGATTTTATTGTTTGTATCCCTTATGGTTCGCAACTTCACCACGATATCTGTAAAGCAGCGGCAAGATATTTAAAAGGAAATAGCCTACTGCATGATTTGAGAACTCAATCAAGCAAACCTCCCCAGATGTTTAACAAAATGACAATTGAATGTGGTTACAGAACAAAATGAACTAACCAGGTATTGGAACCGTATTATCGCCTTGATGCAAAACCCAAGCTAAAACTAGCTGAGCAGGGCTACACTGGTGCTTCTTGGCTAGCTGTTCACCTTTCAGATAAAGATGCTTGTTCTTGTCCAGATTTTCCGCCAAAAACCTTGGATGCCCTTTCTAAATTAATGATATAGACAAGAATTAGTAAGCAACCCGAAGAGAGTTTCAGATTTGCAGCCGTTGCAGGCGGATCGATCGTATGGATAGTTACCAGACTAGATTGAGCAGACACTTGTTCTGTTACTCCTCTCCCGCCGAAAAACCCGCGGCCAATCGGGCTGTAAGGAACAATCCAATCCCTAGTTCTCTGTATTTCGTGTGTGAGAGAGGATCGATCAGTTCCTTGTTTCACGGTTGGATTATTAATCCGATCATAGAAAGTAATGTACTAGAAATTATCTTGTAATTAACCTGCAGAGCGGCACAATCTCGGGCTCGATGTTGCGAGCCCACAGAGACCACTCCATCTGCACCGCCGAGATGGGATGCACGGCGTGTGCGCGCCTGATGGTGTCGGGGCTCGCCTCCGATAACCCAATGTACCTCACCTTCCCTTCCTCCACCAGCTTCTTCAGCTCACCGATCTGTTTCAGCACATAGCTGTCAGTCCTACTTCAGCAACTGAACGCAGGAAATCCATTGGAACTGGTAACAGGAAATCTTCGATGGGGATGGTGGTGTCGATGCGGTGCTGGTAGTATAGGTCGATGTAGTCGACGTCAAGGCGGCGCAGGCTTGCCTCGCAGGAGGCGCGCACGTACTCCGGCTGGCCGCACACGCCGCTCGTCCCGTCGGGGCCAGCCCACATGCCGAACTTGGTGGCCACCTGCACCTCCCGCGGCAGCTGCTTCAGCGCCTGCACCGATCAAGATGACACTGCTCTATCAGTCTCTCTTTGGTGTGGGGGCCGTAGACGTCGGAGGTGTCGAAGAAGGTGACCCCGCGGCGGAAGGCGTGCAAGATGATGGCGATGCCGGCGTCGTCGTCCAGCGGCGAATTATAGGACCCCGTCAGACCCATGCACCCGAAACCAAGCTTAGACACCTCCAGTCCCTGGGCGCCGAGACTGACCCGAGGAATGAATGGGGTTTGCTCCATGGCCTTGGACTCGCAGTCTGATCAACTGGGAAGTGGATTGATTGCAACAGCAGTGCTGAAGTGAACTCAGGGAGACCGATACTCTGTCTCCTATTGAGATTTTGTAGCGGCCAACTCGTCGTTCGGCCGGCAGCATGTTTCGTAGTAGTAGTACCCCTGCACTGGGCACATGGCCAACAACCTGCAGCATGTTTCTTGCTCTCTTTTTTTCAAGGGAATCTTGCTTTTGTACCTACCACACAAGCCATGCCAAAGTAACCAATTTAATTCGATATAAATCCAATAGTTTCGGACAAAATTGTAAACGTCATAACCCTCTGTCTTGCGGATAGTTGTTTTTTACATGGTTGTAACACCCCACTTTTTAGAAGCCAGAAAAACACAGTTGTTAGAGAGCCAAAAATCAGGGCCAACAAAAACTCTTTGAACATGCCTCACTAATTTTTGTGTTTCCCTTGTTATTGCTCTGTTTGACCTTGTGTGCTTTGTAATTTGTGTTAACAACCCTTGAAATATCAACCTATGAACCCAACCTAGATAAATTATCTTTAATCTTGGTGATCATGTCATGACAAGAAAAGTAATCCATATACCTACTCTAATCTTATTTTGCCCAAACTCTTTTTCAAAGATGCTTTGATTTTATCAACTACCCAAATGCCTAGGATTTAAGAAAGTAAAGTATTTCCAAAAATTACCTGTTTATAAACTATGGAGGTCTATATAATATGTCCAGCCTATTTTCAACCTTGTTGGTTTGCAAAGTATTTACAACTCTTATTTTAAAAATCCTATTTTTATCTCCCTTTGGAAATAATGCAAGTGGGAAGTATTACCCCATATATTTTCTATATCAAAACCTTTTGAAAAGTATCATGGAGGTAATCATCTCCTACCTGTTTCCAAAACAAGCTACTTTTACAAGTGTTTCGAAAAACCCCATCTTACTTCCTCTTTTGCAAAGAATATGAGTGGGAACTATATTACCCCTATATTTTACCTTATCTGTGTTTTTTTGAAAGTATCACAGAGTTGAACTACTTTTCAAATCATATTGTCATGATCTTACTTGATCACCAACTCACAAAAACATTTGGGAAATTGGTTTGTAAACGCAATTGTTTGAGTGAACTTGTCGTCTTATTGTGACTTGCTAGAGGTGTGATCATTTCCTATATTTATCTTGGAATGCTTATAATTGTTTGTTTGTGAGTATGTGTGACCTAGATAATTATAATCCTCTAATAACTAGACTTTGTGTAGGGATCAGACTCAAATCCTATCTTCAATCCATTTTCTTACCTCCTTAAAAATCTTCCAATTTTGGAGACATGCCATTGTGGCAAATCTTGGTCTTTTCACCAATGCACCTTGTTTAATCTCATCTTTTATATCTATTCTTCCTATACAAGCTTTGCAATTGGATTTTGAAAACTTTCTAGATATGTCTATCAAAGCCATTTTTTAGGCTATGCAAATCTTTGACCAAATCTTCTTCCACTTGAGTCATCTTGGCAACCTTTCTAAAATTAGTCCTTATTCTTTATGAGCTCAACCAAACCCTTCCTTTCCAATACTCATGACTTGTGTTTCACATCTACTATGGCCAATGTTCTTGCCTTGTCCATTAAACCCCTTTTCTCTCCAATTTTTGGTACCTGCCAAAAAGCCTCCTGCTTTCCTTGTTTTCACAAGAAATCTCAAATATTTTTCAAAGGAGTTTTTATTAAAAATCACTTCTGTGATCCATATTATATACCTGTTAGTGTCACTAGAACCACTACTTGTGTAGATCATCATGTGCAGCGTGTGTGTGTATGTTGAACAGAGAGAGAGAGGGAGATTTGGGCGTACCCTCTCCATGGGTGGATGAGCTCGACCCCGAGGCCATGTTGGCCGAGGCGATGGTGGCGTGGTGGCGGCGGTGGTGCTTCCCGTCGCTACTGCGTCACCCAGATCGGTTAGGGTTGTAGGTGGGGTGCTAGCGGCGCGGTCAACCTTGTACCGTGTGCCCCGGCCCCCAACCTCTTTATATGGCGCAGCGCGACAGGGGCCCACCGACCATTAATGGGTCGGGCGCCCCCGATCAGGGCGCGATCACAGGGATTGACTAGCCGTTGGGCTAATCAATTGGAGATCATATCTAACATTCTCCCCCTTGATCTCAACTTTTACTTTTAACTTTTATCTTTTTTTATTCGTTTCATCACCGATTAGTACATAGGCATGTTTCATCGTCACAGCTCATTGCCGATAGAATCAGACAGCCACCATATATTTTCAGTTTTGAAACAATAAAAAACTATTACTTTTGGGCCTCTATGATCCAGGAATCATAGGCTTTCCATTAATCCCATGCCGGCTATGTGTTTCTGGAACACATCGGGTGGTAAGCCTTTCGTTAGCGGATCCGCAAGCATTTCCTTTGTCCTTATATGCTCGAGACTTATAGTTTGATCCTGGATCTTATCTTTCACAACATAATACTTTATATCTATTGCCTTTGTAGCATTACTCGACTTGTTGTTGTGAGCATAGAATACTGCGGGCTGGTTGTCACAGTACATCTTTAGTGGTTTGTCAATACAATCTACCACTTTCAAGTCGGGTATAAATTTCTTTAACCATATCGCCTGTCCCGTGGCCTCATAACATGCTATAAACTCTGCATACATCGTGGATGCAGCAACTAATGACTGTTTGGAGCTTTTCCACGAAATAGCCCCTCCGCGAGAGTGAACACGTACCCTGACGTGGACTTCCTATCATCTTTGTCTCCCGCAAAATCTGCGTCTGAATACCCTCTTAGTTCTAGGGAATCAGATCTTCTATATGTTAGCATGAGGTCTTTTGCGCCTTGTACATAACGCAATGCTTTCTTTACCATGTTCCAGTGTTCATGGCCTGGATTTTCTTGATATCTACCGAGTACCCCGGTGATAAAAGCTAAGTCAGGGCGAGTGCACACTTGTGCATACTGTAAGCTTCCAACAGCCGAAGCATATGGTACTGCTTTCATTCGATCGATCTCATATTGACTTTTGGGACATTGAAATTTCCCAAAACTATCGCCCTTGACTATCGGAGCAGGTGATGCGCTACTTTTATGCATATTATATTTCTTTAGAACCTTTTCTAAATATGCCTTTTGTGATAGTCCTAGCACTCCATTCTTTCTATCCCGGTGAATTTCTATGCCCAAAACATATGAAGCTTCACCAAGATCTTTCATATCAAAATTTGAGGACAAGTATTTCTTTGTTTCTAGCAGTAGACTGACATCATTGCTTGCAAGCAAGATATCATCCACGTACAGAATTAGGAAAATATATTTTCCACTTTTAAACTTTGCATAAATGCAGTTGTCCTCAACATTCTCTTTAAAACCAAAACTTTTAATTGTATTATTGAACTTTAAATACCACTGTCTAGAGGCTTGCTTTAACCCATAAATGGATTTCTTTAGCGGCATCCCATATGTTCCTTCCCCTCCATGAAAAAACCGTGGGTTGTTTCATGTAAACATTTTCTTCTAAATCTCCATTTAGAAATGCCGTCTTTACATCCATTTGATGCAACTCTAAATCAAAATGCGCAACTAGTGCCATGATGATTCTGAAAGAATCCTTACATGAGACCGGAGAAAATGTCTCATTGTAATCTACCCCTTCTCTTTGCGTAAAGCCTTTTGCCACAAGTCGCGCTTTATACTTTTCTACGTTCCCATTGGAGTCATACTTTGTTTTGTAGACCCATTTGCAGCCTACTGTTTTGGCTCCTTTAGGAATTTCCTCTAAATCCCAAACATTGTTAGAACTCATCGATTTCATCTCGTCTTCCATGGCTTCCAGCCACTTCGAAGAGTGAACGCTTCTCATGGCTTCTTCATATGAAGTGGGATCTTCTTCCATATGAACTGTTTCTGTATTATAAACTCTATAATCACTAGAAATAGCTGATTTCCTAGCTCTTTTAGACCTTCTAAGAGTCTCATTCTCTGGCACATCATGTGTCTCAACGTGCGACTCTTCTTCTAAATGTGGCTGTCGTCGCTCCCTTTCATGCTCAACAACGGGTTGAGTCGGTTCCTGACGGACAGGTTCCGAATCTTGCCTCGTTGTGGTCACGGGTGGAGTTACAACAGGTGCTTGCACCACAACCTCTGGGATTATCGGTGCAGGTACAACAGGTAGGGCGAAAAATGGCTCATGGATCATCGGAAAAGGTGCACACACCCTCTTCTCCTCAAGATCAATTTTCCGGCCTACCATGCTCCCCCTCATCATTTCGTCCTCCAAGAAGACCGCTGTCTCGTTTCTACAAACTTTGTGTATCTGTCTGCACAGTAGAAACGATAACCTTTTGATCTATCAGGATAGCCAATGAAATGGCAAGTTACTGTTTTGGGGTCTAACTTTGCAATGTGGGATTAAAAACTTTTGCCTCAGCTGGGCTCCCCCAGACTTTAAGTGGCGTAGAGAAGGAACTTTCCCTGTCCACAACTCGTACGGTGTTTTGGGCACCGACTTACTTGGTACTCTGTTGAGAATGTGAATGGCGGTTTTTAACGCCTCCATCCATAATCCCAATGGCAGTGTGGAATAACTCATCATACTGCGCACCATATCCATAAGAGTACGGTTACGCCTTTCAGCTACTCCATTTTGCTGTGGTTCGCCCGGCATAGAATACTGGGCGACTATTCCATTTTCCTGTAAAAACCTTGCAAAAGGTCCAGGTACTTGACCATATGGAGTGTGCCGACCGTAGTACTCCCCCCCACGGTCGGACCTGACTATTTTAATTCTTTTATCATGTTGATTTTCAACTTCAGCTTTGAATATTTTAAATTTATCCAATGCTTCAGATCTTTCTTTAATTGGATAAATATAACCATATCGGGAGTAATCATCTGTGAACGTTATGAACGAGTCATAACCATCCACACTTTTCACCGGAAATGGTCCACATATATCAGTGTGAATAATTTCTAGTGTCGCGGTGCTTCGGTTTGCACCCTTTTTAATTTGTTTTACGTATTTTCCTTTTATGCAATCTATGCATTGTTCAATATCTGAGAACTCTAACGGAGGAAGAATATCATTTTTAACGAGGCTTTCTATTCTTCCCCTCGAAATATGGCCTAATCGACAGTGCCATAACTTCGAAGAGTCATGAGTTCGCTTTCTTTTCTTTTGTTCTTTGTCGACAAGGGAATTTGTTCATTCACATTACTCACAGAATGCACTTTTTCACGCAAGGATAACAAATAAAGCTTATCATGAAGTAAAGCAATACCCACACAAGCATCTTTAAACCATATGGCACACTTGCCATGACCGAAATAACATTCATAACTGTCTTTATCCAAACACGATACACTTATTAAGTTTCTGTGAATCGAAGGAACAAATAAAACATCTCTAAGCATAATATTGAAACCATCAGCTAGCTCCAAGGAGATGTCGCCAACAGCTTCAACTTCTGCTTGAACTCCATTTGCGACTTCAATGTGTCTTTCGCTTCTTTGCAAAGTCCTTGTCGAATGGAATCCCTGTAAAGAATTTGCAACATGAACAGTTGCACCTGAGTCAATCCACCAAGTAGATTTTGAAAACTGTGTATACAGGGATTCATTTACAAAAGAAACTGTGTCTTTACCTCTCTTGGCCATTATCATCTTGAGCCAATCTGGGCAATCTTGCTTGAAATGCCCTTTCTTCTTGCAGTGGTGGCAGGTATCTTTGTCCACTTGCTGAAACTGCTGGGACCTTTGCCATGTGGCTTATACTGATGAGGACCTTTGCCATATGGCTTAGAAGGGGAACCGTTGTAGTTCCTGTTCTTGTTGTCCTTCACAAAGTTCAAGGAGCCCCCATTCTGGGACTTCAGCCTTTCCTCTTCTTGCGACAGCATGGCAATGGTCTTTTCAATGTCCCATTTTTCAGGCGACACATTGTAGTTGATGATGAAATTTTCAAATTGTGGTGGCAGTGAAGCCATCACCAAGTGAACTATGAGTGCAGGCTTGAGCTCCAGATCAGCCTCCATGGACTTAAGCTTAGCAGCCATGTTGCTCATTCTGAGAATGTGCTCCCTTATTCCATGTGAACCTCCATGATACTTTTCTGTCACCAGCTGTCTGAGCAGCTGGGTAGCATATGTCTTTGAAGAACCAGTAAACTGGCTCTTTATCTTTTGGAGATACTCTCCCACAGAGGTACACTCTTCAATTGAGCCCACAATAGCGTTCTCAACTGTGTTCTTTATGAATGCCATGCACTTTTTGTTGGCGTTCACCCACTTTTGGTTCTCTAGGGTGTAACCCATCTCTACTGGACCATAGTCCAGCTGCTTTTTCTGCCAAGCAGAATCATCATCATCAGATGCTCTCACTGGCTCTGCTGGCTTGACTGGCTGTGGAGTAGTCACAACCCAGTCGACCTCAGCGCAGACAAAAGCCAGCTCACTTTCTTCCACCACTCAGCGTAGTTGTCACCCCTGAGCGTCGGAACATCCTTGAGGCAACTCATCAGGTGAAAACTTCCTGAAACCACAAGGATATAAGATAACAAAAACAATTGCATGTAATAATCCAACGTTGGTATAAATTAAAACATACAACCGTTTGTGCAATTAAAACTATATTACCGTTGGGCAATAAAAGAAATAAATGCACCTTTAAGACAGATCATAATCATGTTATTAACAACGTTGGTCATTTAACAACAAAATCATAATCATCATTAAAATCACTTTATCATGCTTTCAATTCTCACTTTAAATCATAATAATGCTATTAATAACGTTGGTCAAATAATAGCAGAATCATAATCAGCATTAACATCATTTAATCATGCTTTTAATTTTCACTTTATTGCTCTTAAGCAATTTCTTTTAACTATTTGCAGCGGAAACTTTAAATAAATGAATAAAAATTCATAAACTTTTATACTTTTAACAAGTATTCACTTTTCTTTCTTCTGTTTTCCTAAACAAAAATTTCGTTGGAAAAAATTGAATAGAAAAAACAGAATGAAATATAACTAAACATGCTTCTGTAAAAAATTAAAACAGAAAACATCTTTCTGTGAGAAAAAACATGCGGCCCACGGCCCATTTGCTATCTGTCGCGTGCGCGTTGCGCTAAACTGCGGCCCACGGCCGCTATCCACCACGCGCAGCGACGCAGACGCCAGGGAAACGGCCCACGGCCCTGCTCACTTTCGGCCCAAAAGCCCGCTAGCAGATTAGGGTTAGCCGCGGACGATCCTAGCCATCCATCTGATCCGACGGCTGTCCGCGCTTCTCGCTGGATCAAAACCAGCGCAGCGTCCAGCCCCGAGAAAACCCTAGCATCATTTTCCCTCCGCGCCTCTGCCTCTCTCCCTTTGCTCTCGCGCGCCGACGGCGGAAAAATAGCCGCACCGCGCTCGACCTCCTCCTCGCCGGAGAACGCGCCAGAGACGGCCACGGACACCGCGCCGCCCGACCCCCTTTCTCTTTCCTCGCACCTTTTCCCGCACGAGCACGGCGTGCAACCACGGCGAGAAGAAGACGCATCCGTCGCCGATCCCTTCGCCGGTCGCGCGTGCGCCTTGCGATGCGCGCGCCGCCGTCGAACGGATCTGGTTGCGGTGCTGCTTTTCCGGCGACGAGCCGGTGAGTTTCCCCTTCCCCTTCTTCGATCTAGGGTTAGGGTTTTCGTTTTCGTTTTCTTTTCTGAATCTTTTCTTTTCCCCGGGGGGTGAGTTCTTCGTCCAATCCCTCGGCTTGCCGATGCGGATTTGGATCGAGAGGAACGGGCGCGGCCGAGGATCGGCGGCGCTTCTTTTTCCGGCAAACCCGAGGGCATCCCGGTGAGAAACTTTTCCCTTTTGCCCTTGGAATAGGGTTAGGGTCATTTCGGGGTGGGGATTTTCTTTCTTTTTCTTTCTTTCGATTCTTCTCAACACGAGCAAGATCCAGTGACCAAAAACGCTCTGATACCATTGTTAGTGTCACTAGAACCACTACTTGTGTAGATCATCATGTGCAGCGTGTGTGTGTATGTTGAACAGAGAGAGAGGGAGATTTGGGCGTACCTTCTCCATGGATGGATGAGCTCGACCCCGAGGCCATGTTGGCCGAGGCGATGGTGGCGTGGTGGCGGCGGTGGTGCTTCTCGTCGCTACTGCGTCACCCAGATCGGTTAGGGTTGTAGGTGGGGGTGCTGGCGGCGCGGTCAACCTCGTACCGTGTGCCACGGCCCCCAACCTCTTTATATGGCGCAGCGCGACAGGGGCCCACCGACCATTAATGGGTCGGGCGCCCCCGATCAGGGTGCGATCACAGGGATTCACTAGCCGTTGGGCTAATCAATTGGAGATCATATCTAACAATACCCTCTTATCTCAATTCAAAAATATTTATTTTGGAAGCATTTTTATATTTATTATAATTTATTTACCAAAAGGCCAGGAATGGATTTTAAAATATTTTGTGAATAAAAGTATTTCCACAATTCTTAGAAAAATTACCCAACATTCCTATGGTCATATGTAACCCATTTATTCAAAAATATTTGCTTGCATTATTCAAAATCTTGAAGAAAACTTGGCAAAACCTTCTCTGAACCTATCTTCTTCTTTGTTATTGTTTATGTAGGAGTTTGCGCGATAGAAAACAAAAAAATTCTCTCACATGCGGAAGCAACACTCAAGATCATATCTAGAAGATTCTAGTAACGGGGAGAGTAGTTCATCATACCGTCGAAGAACACGCGGGTTGAACGTTTAATTTAACGCAGCTCGGTGAAGTTGTTGATGATGTTCGATCCGATCAGCACCGCAAACGCGATTCCAGCAGCACGACGGCGTGGTGGTGGATATGGTGGAGAGTTCCTGCGGGCAGGGCTTCGCCAAGCGGTACGCGGTAGTGAGGAGGAGATGCGGCAGCGATTGTACACCCATGGTGTGCCTCTCTCCTCTCTTATATAGGCAAGGGAGCTGCAGGCACTTAATTCTCAAGGTAGTAATCCCCTCTTTAAAGAGTGTTAACTCCCCTCTCCTTTAAAAGGTAGTAACCCCCTCTTTCAAGAGTGGTAACCCCCCATTTAAGGGATGCCCATTGATTGACCACTTGGACCAAGTAGGCCTAGTCAAATGGACCAGTGGGCCACCCTTGATCGTTGGGTACAGGTGGGCCCCACAGTGGGACCCTCTGGAACCTTCTAGAACATTCTGACACTCTGCCGAAAAAATCCCGAACTTTTTCGGAACCCTGAAATCAACTAGCCATATATAAATCTTTACCTCCGAACTCTTCCGGAGCTCCTTGTGATGTATAGGATCTCATCCGAGACTCCGAACAATATTCGGACACCATTAACAAAATTATCCCAGAGCTACTCTAGCGTTACCGAACGTTAAGTGTGTGACCCTACGGGTTTGAGAACGTGTAGACATGATCGAGACACCTCTCCGATCAATAACCATTAGAGGGACCAGGATATCCATAATGACTCCCACACATTCAACGAAGATCTTTATCGGTTGAACCACTATGTCGTGGACTACTGTAATCCGTATACAATTTCCTTTGTCACGCAATATTTTACTTACCCGAGATTTGATCGTCGGTATCACTATACCTAGTTCAATCTCGTTACCGGTAAGTAATCTTTACTCGTTCCGTAATACAACATTCTTTGTGACTAACTCATTAGTCATGTGCTAGCAAGCTTTACCGAATGTGCACTACCGAGTGGGCCCAGAGTATATCTCTCTGAAACACGGAGGGACAAATCCCAGTCTTGATTCATGTAATTCAACAAGTACTTTCCAAGATACCCGTAAGACACCTTTATGGTCACCCTGTCACGAAGCGATGGTTGATGTCCCCAAAGTATTCTTCCAGTACCCGGGAATAACATGATCTATACTTGACAATAAAAGGCATGACAATATAAAACTTAATGAAACGATCAATATTGTTATGCTTAGTTGGGTCTGTCCATCACGTCAGTCTTCTAATGACATGATCCCGTTAATTAATTAAAAACTCATGTTCATGGTTAGGAAACCATAACCATCATTAATTAACGAGCTAGTCTAGTAGAGGCTTACTAGGGACGAGGTGTTGTTTATGCAACCACACATGTATTATGTTTCCGGTTAGTACAGTTATAGCATGGAAAATAAGCATATATCATGAACACGGAAATATGACAATAACAATTTTATTATTGCCTCTAGGGCATATTTCCAACAGTTTAGCCTTTTGGCATTTTTATTTTAACACTCAAATTTAATATTTTTGCCAATGAACCAGAACCCCATCCATGCTTGACACCCTTTCTCTCATTCTCAAGTCTTGTTTGAGCCCTTCATCGTTTAAACATCCTTATTCCATGATGGTTTTGATGCCACCATAATAACAGGTGCTGGAAACTAATAAAACATTCAGATCTAACCAGCATGATCCAGTGCTCAAATCATTTTGTTTAAATGATTAAAAAGGTGTTTCTCAAACCTTGGAGTATGTAGTTCAAGACCCTACCTTTCTCCAAAAATTTTGAGCACACTAGGGCCATCAGTTCTTCTGCAACTTTGGACATAAAACAATATTTTTTCTGGACTTAAAAATTTCACGAAGTCTGGGATTCTGAATTTTCCTGAAAACTGTTTTCGGCCGAGTTCGAATATGATTCAAAAGTTAATTTAAACTCACCCAAAACCCCACCTAGACCTACACCGTAGCTAGCCTATCTATCCCAGTGCTTTTTTGCACTTGTTGGCGTGCCAAGAGTTGTGCACAAGCATGCCGGCCCGGCGTCCACCATGCACACCACACACTCGACTCGCATGCACACATGACCATGGCCTTGCCAACCCTGTCATGATGCACCGCACGCACCCCTGCACCATATCCCCGAAATCCCGGGCACGCGCAAGGACCGTGCTGTCCAAACGCACCGCGTCCACCTCGGGAACCCGTGGGGAAGACCATCTCTCTCTCCCTCTTTACTCTGTCTCAGGAAGCAAGCCAGTGGCTCTCCTCGAAGCCCTGCACCACCGCCCACCTCCCAGACACTGCCTTGCTTGCCCTATCGTCATCCAGCAGCCACCCCATGCGCGTCCGTGCACGCCGTGCACCATGGACCGGCACGCGCTGGAAAAAAAGGGGCACGGCCCTTCTCCCGTGCCCTAGACTTGCCATTTCCACTCCTCCACCTCCACTCTCCCACCCCACTTGAGAACGCACGCTCTCTCGCTCTCTATCAGCGAGGAATGCGAGTTCTCCAGCCGGAATCTGTGAGCTTGTCGTGGATGTTGCCGACGCCTCGGTCCACCTCTTCTCGCCATTCTTGCAACATATTCTTCCTCTCATTGAGATCTATCTGAAAGACATCTCTCTTTATTTTTAGAAGCACCGGAGCCGCCGAAGCCATGTCGTGCCCGACGCGGACGTCATCGACCTCGCCATCGTTTGGGAGCTCTCCATCAAGGACAGATGCCACCCTCTTCATCCTCAAGCTCTCCGCATCCTCCCCGACCATCTGGTTGCGGCATACAGCAGCCCTAGGTGAGCCATGTGAGCACGAAGCCATTGTTGGGCTCTCTGCTGTGTCTCGTGCGTTGCGAGGAAGAAGACAAACAGCAGCCATCGATCTGAGAATCAACGGCTTCTGCTTGAACAATCCAGATCTAATCCTGGCCCTTTAGATCGAATCCCATCCATGCTTGACACCTTTTCTCTCATTCTCAAGTCTTGTTTGAGCCCTTCATCGTTTAAACATCCTTATTCCTTGATGGTTTTGATGCCACCATAATAACAGGTGCTGGAAACTGTTAAAACATTCAGATCTAACCAGCATGATCCAGTGCTCAAATCATTTTGTTTAAATGATTAAAAAGGTGTTTCTCAAACCTTGGAGTATGTAGTTCAAGACCCTACCTTTCTCCAAAAATTTCGAGCACACTAGGGCCATCAGTTCTTCTGCAACTTTGGACATAAAACAATATTTTTTCTGGACTTAAAAATTTCACGAAGTCTGGGATTCTGAATTTTTCTGAAAACTGTTTTCGGCCGAGTTCGAATATGATTCAAAAGTTAATTTAAACTCACCCAAAACCCCACCTAGACCTACACCGTAGCTAGCCTATCTATCCCAGTGCTTTTTTGCACTTGTGGGCTTGCCAAGAGTTGTGCACGAGAATGCCGGCCCGGCGTCCATCGTGCACACCACACACTCGACTCGCATGCACACATGACCATGGCCTTGCCAACCCTGTCACGATGCACCGCACGCACCCCTGCACCATATCCCCGAAATCCCGGGCACGCGCAAGGACCGTGCTGTCTAAACGCACCGCGTCCACCTCGGGAACCCATGGGGAAGACCATCTCTCTCT
This sequence comes from Poa pratensis, assembly GCA_947311845.1. Lineage (NCBI taxonomy): Eukaryota > Viridiplantae > Streptophyta > Magnoliopsida > Poales > Poaceae > Poa > Poa pratensis. Next base: position 113,766,628 of record CAMZMU010000041.1, on the reverse strand, counting down.
CCCTCTTTACTCTGTCTCAGGAAGCAAGCCAGTGGCTCTCCTCGAAGCCCTGCACCACCGCCCACCTCCCAGACACTGCCTTGCTTGCCCTATCGTCATCCAGCAGCCACCCCACGCGCGTCCGTGCACGCCGTGCACCATGGACTGGCACGTGCTGGAAAAAAAGGGGCACGGCCCTTCTCCCGTGCCCTAGACTTGCCATTTCCACTCCTCCACCTCCACTCTCCCACCCCACTTGAGAACGCACGCTCTCTCGCTCTCTGTCAGCGAGGAATGCGAGTTCTCCAGCCGGAATCTGTGAGCTTGTCGTGGATGTTGCCGACGCCTCGGTCCACTTCTTCTCGCCATTCTTGCACCATATTCTTCCTCTCATCGAGATCTATCTGAAAGACATCTCTCTTTATTTTTAGAAGCACCGGAGCCGCCGAAGCCATGTCATGCCCGACGCGGACGTCATCGACCTCGCCGTCGTTTGGGAGCTCTCCATCAAGGACAGATGCCACCCTCTTCATCCTCAAGCTCTCCACATCCTCCCCGACCATCTGGTTGCGGCATACAGCAGCCCTAGGTGAGCCACGTGAGCACGAAGCCATTGTTGGGCTCTCTGCTGTGTCTCGTGCGTTGCGAGGAAGAAGACAAACAGCAGCCGTCGATCTGAGAATCAACGGCTTCCGCTTGAACAATCCAGATCTAATCCTGGCCCTTTAGATCGAATACGACGGTGACTTACCCTTTCACCTGCGCGCGCAACGCATGGGCCGGCCCAGCACTGTGCTGCTCGGATCCACTCAGATCTGGCCCATCTAGTGTTTTTCTCTGTTAATTTTTCTTTTTCTGCAATAGTTAAACTTCAAATTTGTACAAACCAAAAATCACAGTGGTAAAACAATGAGTTTGTAACCATGTCCAACTTGAAGGTCTGAAAAATATTACTTTTTGTGTCCTTGATAATTTATGTTCTGTCACTGGTCAGAAAGAGTGATCTAATTATAACTTGAGTTCTATTAGTACAAAAATTGTGATTAAAATTGATCTGGAAAGCTCTTTGCAGTAGCTTTCACTAGAATTTTACCTCATGTGTTTTGGATGGATAGAACAAAAGTTGTTTGTGTTTTAAAATAAGGTCAGAGAGCACTTTAAACATTTTTTATAAATTCTGCAATTAAAATTTTGAAGCAAACTCAAATGGATTAGTTTCTAATACTATCAGAGAACCTAAACCTAGCTTTGCTTAATTTTTGGAAGTTGTAAAACTTCCGGATGAATAAAATCACTTAAGTACTATTTTCTGTCTCTATATAGCTTATAAAAGAATTAAGATGCTTTAATAAAACTAGAAAACATGCCCGTGCGTTGCAACGGGGAGAGAAATTCTCTGTCGCGAAGACACACAAAGGTGTAAAGTGATTTATTAACATGTTTTGAAACATGTGAATGCTAGACATTGTTAGCACATAGTGAGTGACATAGCTTCTAATTATATAAGATTGTTTTGCTCACAAAACTATACAAACAAATACTGGAAGAGTTGAAAACGTTGCATGTATCTGCGGACGGGAAAATTATGCAAGCACAAATGAACACATGAGAATTCACAATGGGATGAAATTTAACATATAGGAAAACCTCTTGCGTTAACATGTAGCATAACCTCATATTTTATATTAGACAAACAGGACTGCTGAACCTAGCTGCAGAACAAATCAGAGGACGGATTCATGTATACATGTAATGGTTAATGAGGGAAACACTTCATAATTAAAAAAAAAATTGAGGATTCAGGTATGCATGCATTAGCGAGGACAATATTTCAGCAAGCGGAAGGTGAACTATATATAAATTCGTGCGTGCAGCAAAAATATGAAGACTGAAACTATATCAACGGCCAAAACCACATATATTTGACTGATGAGGATGCTAATCAGCTCCGAGCGTTACGTACTATCTCTTCCTACGGACTCATAATCTTTCAAGGACATGCAGGGACTGCATGTCATGACATTAAGAGAGGGAACAAAGGTGTTGCAAATTACAAACGCAGCCGTACTGCCCGCCTTAACACAAGACTACTCCTCCCGCCTATCTGCAGGCTGCCTGGCTAGATTCCACAACTGGAATTCGTCCCTAATTCTACGAATTATAACCTAATCTGACGAATCTTTGTTCTCAAAGTAACGGTCATTGCGTTCTAACCACAATCGTCGGCAGCAAGCTATCACGAGCGAGGCAAGCTTCCTTCTTTGGGTCTTAGTTTGACAGGCGCCAATGCCCTGCCACCAAACCCTGAGATTAGTGTCTCCTTGCGGCATGAAATGAACAAGACCAGCCCCTGTAATAATCTGCCACCAGATGGATTTGGACACGGGACACTGAACCAGGAGATGATCAAGGCTCTCTGTACATTGGTCACAAAGTAGACACCTAGCCGGACCCTGCAACCCCTTTGCCGCCAGCCTCTCACCAGTCCAGCATCGATTTCTGAGAGCTAACCACATGAAGAATTTTTCCTTGAGCGAGCCCAACTTTCCCACAGCACCTCTGCATAATCCGCTTGTGTAGCTCCGAGGAAATAGGCATTGTAAGCTGACCGAGCCGAATAAGATCCATTAGCCGTCAACCGCCATCTGAATTTGTCGGGCTCCGTGGATAGATTTGGAATCGACTGTAGTTCTTGCCAGAGCTGTACAAACTGCACGATTGCCGGGACCGACAGTGTGCCCTGAATGTGGGCGATCCAATTGTCTTCTGTTAGGGCTTCATGGACAGGCATCCGCAGGGCACTCCTTGGCTTCACAAAATTAATCAAATCTGGAGCGAAGTTCTGAATACTGCGTCCGTTAAGCCAGCGGTCACGCCAGAAAATGGTTTGCAGACCATTACCAACCGTGCACTCAATGGCCGCAACACTTAGTGTTTCAGCATCTTTAGACAACTTGAAGTTCAGACCGCTCCAGGCTCGCAACTGTCCTGCCTTTTCCAGCCATCTCCACCTGATGCGCAAGGCATCATTGAGCAATCTGAGATTATGGAAACCAAGCCCACCTAGTAGTTTTGGCCTACACACTTGGACCCAAGCAACTTTGCAATGACCGCCCTTGCACTCCTCTGCTCCCTTCCAGAAAAAACGCCGGCAGATCTTATTTATTGTTGTGATCACCCATGGTGGCAAGTCAAGGGACAACATATGATACACTGAAAGCATCATCAGAACTGAAGAAACGAGAATGATCCGGCCGGCTTCAGTAAGCATCTCAGTACGCCAAGTTGCGAGCCGTCGGGCTAGTTCATCTAGCAGCGGCTGCCAATCAATTTTCCGCAGGGTTTTGGGAGAAAGAGGCATCCCCAGGTACGTACAAGGAAACTGAGCAATCCGACAAGGGAATGCCAGGACTAATTCCTCCACGACTGCAGCATCACATCTGACCGGCATAATCGCACTTTTTTGTCATATTAGTCACTAAACCTGACGCCTCCCCAAAACATTGGTGCAACTGACGCGAGGCCCTCAATTCTTCCTCTCTAGGCCTGATGAACATTGCTACACGATCAGCGTAAATAGAAATACAGTGTTGAATACCCCATCTGTTTAGTGGCTCGAAGATGCCGTCCTCTTCCGCTTTGCTGAACACGGCCGTCAGAACATCCATAACAAGAATGAAGAATTGAGGGGATGCCGGGTCTCCCTGTCTCACTCCGCGTGCATGGAAAATCTGCTCACCGGGAAAACCATTAACCATGATCCTTGTGTTTGCAGTAGCCAGCATCGCAGCCACCCACATACAGAAGTTAGGGCCAAAGCCACCTCTTCGCAAAACTTCCAAAAGAAACGGCCACGAGAGGGAGTCAAACGCTCGCGCAATGTAGAGTTTCAGAAAGATAGCAGGCGTATTTCTTGATGGAAGGTTTTCAGTGATTGGTGTACCAGCATAAAATTGTCTTGAATGTGCGCCCTCTGATATAGGCACTTTGATTTGTTGCGATGAGTTCATTCAGCTTCGGTGCTAGGCGATTTGACAATGCTTTTGAGAAAATTTTAGCTACACTGTGGAGCAGGCTGATCGGCCGAAAATCCGTAATATCCACGGCACCAATCTTCTTTGGCAGCAAGGTCACAAAAGCATTGTTGAGGGATCTGAAACTGCGCCAGTCATGCTTCGTCAGGTGCATAATAGCCAGCATAAAATCCGTCTTAATAATAGACCAACAACTTTGATAGATCTCAGTGAAAAGCCATCCGGCCCCGGGGCCTTGTCCGGTGGAAGGCTCTTGATTGCCTCCCAAATCTCATTTTCTGTGAAACCCCTCTCGAGCTCAGCGAGTCCCACTTCCGGAAAATGCAAATTATTCAGGTTCAGAGTTGCAGGCCTAGGCTGCGGTGTGCCAATCAATTGCTGAAAGAAGTTGGTTGCAATATCATTCATGCCTTCCTGGGTGGTTGCCTCGTTGTCGCCATGCCTCAGCTTGAAGAGATGATTCTTCCGTCTCCGATTGCTAGCGTGAACATGAAAGTAAGAGGTGTTGGCATCACCCTCCTGAAGCTAGACAAGACGAGACCTCTGACGTGCCATTGTGCGCTGTAGTGAAGCCAGCCCTAAGATCTTCTTCTTCAGTTGTTTCCTTAGCCAACTCTCTTCCCACGTAAGCAACCTCTGCTCCTGCGCCTTGTCAAGCTGGAAGATGAGCTCATTCGCCAACAAAAGTTGCTTCTTAATGTTACCGACTCGTTTCTGGCCACTGATAGCCTTTTCTGTACTAGTGGTGGCTCTGAGCTTAGTGTCAAGGGCAAGAAGAGGGTCTCTATCTTCAGTATTTTGTGCCCAAGTGGAAGTCACCACTTCCGTGAAGCCTGGCTGAGATGTCCAAAAACTCTCGAAGTGGAACCTTCGTTTGGTATGGAAGCAAACGTTTGTCGAGAGTTGGATCCCACAATGATCTGAGATGTTTGTTGATAGGGCATGTAATAAACTGTTAGCATAGCAAGCATCCCAATCAGCAGAGTGAAACCACCTGTCCAGCCTGACTAGAGTCGGAGTAGCCCGCTCATTTGACCACGTAAACCTTCTGCCAGTGAGAGGTGCCTCAGACAATTCAACTTCATTCAGAAAACGCCTGAACTTTCCCATCATCCGCCTATTGATTAGGCCTTGATTTTATCCGCAGCATCAACGATCAAATTAAAATCACCGGCAACTATCCACATACCATTACAGCAGGTACGAATCTCACGAAGTTCCTCAAGAAACTCAATTTTAAGGGCATCATTATTGGGGCCATAATCGTATGGAAATAAGAATATGCCTACATTCCAACTGTAAACAGGTATGGTATTAGCCGCCCTGAATCTATCTTATAACCCCAAAAGGAATTTACTGAAATACATGGAGTTTATTTTCAGAGACGTGATGTCTGCTCAATCAAATGTGCATCCAACTAAGTCTCTAGTAGTCTTTACTCTGTAGTTTCTATTTTGCCATATTAAATCCTACCTATATAAAAGCTCACGGCATCAGCCTGCGCTGGAGCTGGCCACGTCGTCGCTGCACTGTGCATGGAGTTTAATATGTGTCTACAGTGCAGCGTCGACGAGTAGGTTCCAAGATAATATATAAATGAAATTGGTGATAATACAGTGCGCCCGCTGCAGAATTTTGTTTTTTTTTTTCCGGAAAGTTTCCACGGTTTCAAGATAATATATAAATGAAATTGGTGATGAACAGTACCATCTTAATTTTGACTCCTTTTCATGATAACATATACACGAACTATATGCGCGTCGAAGAGTAGGTTCCATTCCCGTGATCGATTTCGAGTTTGGTCGACTCTAGCTCCTCAATTTTTTATCCGGATTCGTAAAAACATTTGACGAATTTTGTCAAATTCGTCGCACTCGGACATCCGTTCCAATTTTCCTCTCACGAGCAGACGGATACCACCCTTCGAAACAAATTTCATGTTTCAACCTTTTTATTTTGACGGGCATATACATATTTCTCTCTAATCTTCAAATTCTTCGTATTTCAGGCTGCGCAAAAAAGACAAATCTTGACAGATTTCAAATTTTTTAATCCGGATATTTGGATCCAAAATTTGTCGTTTAGATCTAGCCCATAATAGCATTTTTTTACCTGCCTGTCATGTGCAAAGTTTTCGTGAACCGAATTATATTCCTCCAGTCTCAATTAATACCTCATTGCTGCCTAGCCCACCCCCGCCGCCGTCCCGCCCCGAACTCGGGCCTCCTCCTCTCTCTCCCCGTCGCCCCTCCTCCGTTCCATTCTAGCCCAACCCCGCGTCCCCCACTACATGCACCTCCCGCACGCCACGCCCTTCATCGTCGGCAGGCGGTACGTGGCGTCGACGGCGACGAGGATCGTCGATGCCGAGGATAGCGCCCTCGAAGCCACCTCCGCGGCCGTGTCGATGGGGAGCCCCGCGCTGACGTTCTGGGCGCTACCAGCAAGGGATTTCAGCTACCACCGCCAGCTCTACAGCTTCGCGCCGCTGCCGCATGCGCATGAAATGATGGTGGCGGCGCCGACCATGTCGGGCGAGGTGTCGGCGGCCCGCGTCGGCAACTACCTCCCATAGCGCAGGCCAACCTCAGCCTTCTCGCCTCCTTCTCCGACGGGCTCTGTACCTCCTGCATATTTCCATTAACACTCATGGCCCATGGATCACGATATCAGTAGCCTTTTTCTTATGGTTTTTGATTTATTAAATCCTCACGTACAAAAATTGGTTTTGTATGGAAGATGACATCCTAGCCATTTTGAATGCCCACGTCTCTTTTGTCCGATCGTGATAAATCTGAAAGTTATGTCTTCTATACAGTAGTTTCGTACTTCTAATTCCAATTTATTTGTGTTCTGTCACCACACGGGCGCGGCGTGTCGCCGCGCAAATTTCCCTAGTAGCATGGTATACATGCATCTATCTCTGAACCCTACGAGCATCCATGTTCTAAACCACAAATTAACATAAGAAGAGAAGAGGAGGAGACCTGACAGTGGAGGAGTGATGTCAGCTGTGCAGTTTCAGAAATCGGAACCTCAGCGAGGCAGAGGGGATCACCATGGCGTGGCGCTGGAGGCAAAGAGTCGCGCCGCGGATGACGCAGGGGAAAGAATTTCGCTCATGGCAGGAAGGATGGCGGCATCTGCATCGGGGCACGGTGGAAAGGCGGCGACGCGCAGGCAGAGCTTTATCATGAAGTAATAACATAGTGCAAGAAATCCATGAAGGTACATTGTAAATAGGATCAAGATTTGATAATTTTGTAAGCCTCCAAAGTTGATACTTTTTAACTGTCTTGAAGATGCATTTTTAGTTGGAATTAACTAATGCATTATTTTGCCGTATGCAGGAAATTTAGAAGAACCTCCGCGTGATTTCAGGTGAGATGTGGATGTGGTGATGTGGATGTGGATGTGGATATGGTGATGTGGATGTGGATGTGGATATGGATGTGGATGTGGTGATGTGGATTTTGTGTGTGTGTTTGTTGCCGGCCGGAGATGTGGATGTGTTGATGTGATGTTGGTGGCCGGCTGGCGATGCCGGCCAACATGATTTGTGAAATCTATGCAGGTACCCATGAGGCCCTTGAGATTGCCGGAACGTCGATTAACATCCGTTCCGGCAAATTCGGGTACTCCATATGTCCCTTTTTTAGCAAAGGTCATGCCGAAATTTTTCGTGAATTTTAGCATGACTTTGCTAAAAATAGGACATATGGGGTATTGCGACTAATGCATGGGCCGGGTATCTTAGTACTTAATTAAGTGATTTTTTTTCTTATATTTGATGTACTAACTTTTTGCCTCTTTTTAATGCAGTGCAAACATGTCGGCCAATGCGGAGCCCGGCCCTTCTAAGCACATGAGCGTCGAACAAGAAGCTAGAGATTCCAACAAGTCGTTCTGGGAGATGTCCCAGGAGTTGGAGGAGGTGGAGGCCGCCGAAGCTGCTAGTGGTGGCGAACGTGCCGACGATGAGCAAGAGGGTCGGGAGGACGACGCCGAAACCACCGATGCAGCTGCTAGTGGCGGCCATGAGGATGACACCACCACCGATGGTGGCGACTACACGGATGGTGGTGGTGGCAGCAACCCGACCGCTCAGAAGCAGAAGAAGCAAAGGAGGGATCGGACACCGTAAGCGCTCGCCAACTTCACAGACGTGTTCACTGAGGTCACGCCAAGTGGTCTACCAGTGGCGCCACCGGAGCTTGCCAAAGGGTACGACATGCAACTAGGGTGCATCCTATGGGAAAGCGTGCCGATCAACACGAAGGACCTCAGAAGCAAGGCCAATGAGCCTTTGGTCGAAAACCTCCTCAAGAAGCTTCACCAACGATACACGTTCTCGCAGCTGTTCAACAAAAAGGTGGACAGTTTAGCCATCATGAAGATGAGCACCGCCTTGAGCAGCTGAAAATCCCGGGTGAAGAAGACGATTGATAAGGGTGACAGCTGGGAGAAGATAAGTGTCAAAGAGCCGACGCTCGACGAAGAAGAGTTCTAGGCATTCAAGCTGTCCTTAAAGTCTGAGGAGGCTAAAAAATGGACCAAGTGGGGGAAGGAAATGCGGAACCTAAACATAGGTAACCACCGTTTGGGAAACGGCGGTTACCGAGAAAAACAACCCATTTGGGACAAGGAGGATGCCGAGATTGCACATCTGGGAAAAGAAAACCCGTGGCATAAAATCACGGACGAGCAGGTTAGGAACTTTGTCCGGTCCCGCTACTATCTGAAGAAGGCGACGGGGGAATTCGTTACCGACGATGACGATGTGAGGGCATTCGAGAAAGTGCTGGTAAGGAATTTAATTACCGAGGATGTCTCAAAGTTCATTGCGTTGATCTAATTAGATAACGAAGCCATATTTCTACATGGGTTCACCTTAATTTCCTTTGTCTGCAAGAGGACGAGTTGAAGGCTGACGCTGAGGCCGGCCCGTCGTCCCAGGGGTCGACGGAGCCGTGGGACACGACTTTCAACAGGGCGACGAACGTTTACAAGAAAAGGGACAAGTCGGCGCCGCCGACGTCAGCTGGCCGTGTGTCCGGCTTTGGCACGAGCATGAAGTTCCTCCAGTACTACAGCACGGATGCCGAGACGAGAAAGGAGAGGAGGAAGCCGACTAGGGATAAAGCCGAGGTTGTGAAGCTAAGGAAGAAGGTGGAGTCACTAGAGCAGGAAAAAGTGGACTCCAGCATGGTGGACAAGTTTTTGGAGGAGAAGCTCCGGGCGATCTTACCCCCTGGGTTGATGGAGGGGTTAGCTGCTTGGAATGCGGCAGCTAGATAGGGGCCGATACACGTGCCCAGCTTCGCCGGCAGCACCTCCAGCAATAACATGTCGCCGGACCTGGTGACCCTGTTGCCCAACATCGCGGCGCAGCCGCCGCTCCTTTTGGTCCCACCGACGGCCCCTACCGCGGTGGTGCTTGATAATGCACACGAGCAGCGGAGAATGATAGGCTGGCCGCCGGCACCGGCGCCCTTGTCTCGACATTAGCCGAGCTCAACGCCATCACCAAGGTAAACTAATTAGTTAGTCCGCGGTATCTTCTATAACTATGCCTTTGATGATGCCATCTCATGATGCCCAACATGCATGTGTTGACTCAGGACATGCCTTGCATACTCCTGCATAGGGTGGGGGCCGGCGGCGAGTTGAAGGAAGTTGCTCAGGACACTATCATACAACCAATGAGCTGCGATATGCACAACACTAAAATGAGCGACGCCATGATGAAGGTCAGGGGGACTGCGGTAGTGCCTGAGTTTCATGACATCGACCCCCCCATGCAACCTCAGGGAGACGAGGACCACATGGTCCTTGGAAATGCACCAAATGGATCATGGAATGGCCGAAGACCCAGATTCGTCTTGGGGAGGGTCTTCAGGAGTTGAGGCGCACCACCGGCGCCACCTCGAGGCCCCCGATCGTTCGGCCCTCGAAGTAGCCACAAAAAACTGTTGGGAAGGAACCGGCGCCACAAGCAGCCGTCGCCACCACCCGGAAGGAACCGGCGGTCGTCGCCACCACCAGCCGCCACCAAAAACTATTGGGAACGTCTGTACCGCAACGACCGTCCAAAGCCAAAGACGTTGCACCTCAACTTGCTGGCAACGATGACAATGATGAGGATAATGTCGACGTCGATTGCTTCCTCAACACTGGCGCCTCCAAAGATTTCTACATGCCTCCTGTGGATGAGGAACCCTTCCGCGGTCACGGAGATCAACCTGGTCGTCCCACTACATGCACGCAGCGCCTGACCTTCCAGGGTTTATCTCAAGACACGCCTCCGGAGGCCGGCGATCAAGACAAACCGGCGGCTAACGTTTTCAGCCCTGGCACACTGAAGAGGACGGTTTGCGAGGGGTTAGCACCCCCAGCATCCCCAGAGATGAAGAAGAAGAAGCATAGTAAGAGAAGTAGTCCAGGCGCTTCTGCGAGCCAGCCAGCTCCTAAGATTATCCGGGGTCATGAAGACATGGTATCACCCCGTGCGGATGGCTTGACCCGAGTTCATGAAGCTGGTAAACCGATACTGCCTCCGGAGCTGCTCCGCCTCGCAGAAGGGTCCATGAACTCTTTGCATCAATCTATCTTGACGCTAGAGGGCATCCTTCTTAAATACGGGAATCCAAATTACCCAGTGTTCACTTCATCCATGAAGCCCCCGCGGATCTGTTCTTCATAGCGTTCGAGGACGTCTTCAATCTGTTTCACTCTAAACGGCTAGACTATAACTTGGTCCGCCTATACGCGCTCAGTATGGCGATGAAGATCAGGAGAGATAATACCCCGTACGTCGCGGTAGCGGATCCCTACTACATGCGTGACAGCCAGCTGGTGGAAGGATCAAGGACGTGGACCATGGCCACGGAGTACCTCCAGAGGTTCATGCTGACCAACAAGAGGAAGAACAACCTTCTTGTGCCTTTCTTTACCGAGTAAGTACACATCCGCTCGCCGCGTCGTATCTTATGCTTTCTTATAGATTTATTCCGCTGTTGATCCTTTCCAGCATTCCGTTTTAATTGTGTTGACCAGGGACAAGTAATGCACACTCATCATCCTAAGCCCGAGGTGGTCCATTGCCACTTATTTCGACTCGGGGAGTTTGGGCAGGAAGAAAGACTACACCAAAATAAAGGGTGTTCTCGATGAGGCTTTCGAGGGCTACGCCCAAAAGGGAGGCCACTTCGAAAAAGATAAGAAGGGGAATGTCTCACAAATGACAACAAACACCGGTTTAGGCATGGGACCGAGTTCCATTGCATGAAGCAGAAGCCTGGCAGCGTGAAGGAGGCCTTCTACGTCCTCCATCACATTAAAGGGTTTGTCCGGGATGCAGAGAAAACAAGGATGCCATCTAGTCTCCGAGAATGGACCAAATCTACGGGGGAAATCACAGATTCTGAGTTTAGAGAAGATTTCCATCGCATCTAGATGCAGTTATCGCAAATCATCATCGAAGATGTCAGCACAAGAGGGGGTCCTTCCACCGCGCCATAGGTAGGATGTATTATAAAAGAAAGTCTTGCCTCACTCGCAAGAAGTGCTTCTTTATTTTCTTTATTATAGACTTATCCACTTAGATGAATAAATCATACTCTATTTATATTATTAACCAATATATATCCTAATCCATCTCTAGGGTTATGCCAGAGGGACAACGAAGAACGCCTAGAGTCTCAGCAGGACACCAGGACGTGGACGACGAAGGAGATGTATAAACCGTTCCCGGCGCCACCCAAGAAGAAGACTCCATGATCGTGCTCCCGCTCTTGCTCACCATCATCGCCGATGTACTCTATTTGATCCTAGTTTAGGCGGTGAACTTCATTTGTAATGTGTGACATGATCGATGAACTTTTGTATAGACTTGTGTAAAAATTTAGAACTTTTCACTATATGTATGTATATCGGTCTCTAAGTAATGTGATGACATAGTAATATGTCTGTTTTCATATACCGTGTTAAATATATTATTGTTTCTATTATATCGGTATAAATCATGTATATACCTGTATTTCTTGTAATATACCTGTATTTATACAGCAGGCAGCAACAAATCGAAAATACCTGTAATGTATTATGTGGCGCATGTTTTTTTTCTGTGGCGCATGTAATTCTGTGGCGCATGGATGACAGATGCGCCACTGAAATATTTCTGTGGCGCATTGGGCTGGGTGCGCCACAGAAACTTGGTCTTTCTGTGGCGCACCCCCGCATGCGCCACAGAATTACAATTTAGTGGCGGGATATCTGTGGCGCACCCACCATGCGCCACAGAAAGGCAAAATGGGTGCGCCACAGATGACATGTTTCCTAGTAGTGTTCATACTCCATCCATTTCAAAATAGATGACTTCCATTTATGGATATATGGATGTATCTGTACATGTAATATGTCTAGATACATCCACATAAAGACAAATTGAAGTCATCTAATTTGGAACGGAGGGAGTAGTTTGCAAAAATTCATCATTGTCCACACTACAAACATCACTTGTAAATTGCATTGAACTCATGGCATTGTTGTGAAAGTGAAAAACAAGAAAGGAGAAAAATTGCATACCTTGAGGGCATTCCATCTAACACGTTGTCATGCGGGACGGCGAACATGCCCGTGGCGTCCAAGATCGGCAAACGTATGTTTCCCCACGGTCGCACGTTACTTTCTTCCTCGATTTCGTGGGCGTCGCTGACGGTGCAGAAGCCGCCGACCTCTTGGAGTCACCTCCCTTGGACTTGGCGGCGGCCCGTGCTCCCTTCGTCGTTGCTGGAGCTAGGGCGGTGGAGTTCAGCGTGGCCAAGCAAAGATGGACGACGGAGAGGGGCGGGCCTAGGGTTTGGCACGGAGGCGCCATCGATGGATGGGATTCGGCCAGCGGCGGCAGGGGATTGGTCGCGCGTGCCGGAAGGGAGGGAAACGCTTTGGAATGCGTCCGCACGGGCGAGGATGTTTTGCGTTCATCCTTTGGCACGAAAACAATGACGCAAAATAGTTATGGGACCCAAGGGAGGGAAACACTCATTTTTATAAAGAAATAAGTGTATATATATTGTGACACCCTATATAGAGGTGTTAGTAATGTCTACTAAGTTTTAGGTGGGAACACACTTGTTCTACTCAAACTCGTCTTACAAAACCCTCGGGTGAAACTAAGTTTTATCCCAGGATTTGGTTAAAAGTATTTTGATATGAAAATTGGAGATGGTGATGAAGGATGGAGATTTTATAAAAAGGCACATTGCGTCCTAAGTACTTACGTCGACCAACCATACCCTGTGCGACCACATTTACCCACAAATGGGAAAGGGCGTAGTCATGTAGTTTGCTCATTTTAGTTTTGGATACCTCAACAATGAAGATGACTCCGTTTTATGAGGTGATGGTTCGGTGACCTACCCTGACCTGGGTCCTCCAACAAAAACGAGGATAGAAGGTATGTCTTTACAGTCACCAGGGAAAACTATGAGTCCTCACACTTAGGGTTTTCGACGGGAAACCGGACTGGGTGTCGATGGAAAGTGTCATACGGGCAGGGTCCTATACTATGATGAGCAAATGAGAGGCTATGGCTGGTTACTCAACTTCGCATACACCTTGTATGGCGGGACATGACTGATACGATGAGTTACTGGATGGATGTGGGAAAAGCGTGCTACCTCTGCAGAGTGTAAAACTATTTGAATAGCCGAGTTCTCGGTCATGAACAGTTGGAAGGCCCTACTTTTGACCTATGTGGAAGTTTTCAATTGTTTCTAAAAGAAAATGGAGATGTTTTGGGAGCAGCCATACCAAAGGGTCGGTATGGGATGCTGGAGAAATAACTCGACCATGAAGGGCTATGGTCGATGAGGCGGTGATTTGAGGGAGAACTTGTTTTGATGATATTGAGAAAACTATTCTTCAAAAATACTTTGTTTTCAACAAAGATATTGAGAAAACTACTTTCCAAAATATTTTGTTTTCAACAAAGATATAGAGAAAAACTACTTTCCAAAATGTTTTGTTTTCAACAAAGATATTGAGAAAACTACTTTCGAAAATGTTTTGTTTTCAACAAAACATATAGAGAAAAACTACTTTCCAAAATGTTTTGTTTTTTTTCAACAAAGTTATAGAGAGAAACAATTTTCCAAAATACTTTGTTTTCAAAAAAGATATAAGATCTACTCTTCCCTTTTTCAATAAAGATATAGAGATGTCTTAATATCAAAAACAAAGTATTTGCCAAAAATAAATTTAGGAGTGCATGATCTAGTTGGGGGTAGCTTGCGAGTACAATCAAATCTACTCATATTGGTTTCGTCCCTGGCTGTTGTCTTAGCCAGTTCTCGAGGAGAAATATGAAGAGAGGTTCTTGAAGATGAGAAATTCGACGACGTCCTTGCGAACTAGGGCGCTTCCCAGTTAGCTGCCTATAGGGTTATGGCAAAAGACTTGGGCTCCATGTTGTTTGATGATTCCGCTGCAAGTACCTGTTGAAACTTGTGACTTCAATCAAATAAGTATATTTATTCGGTATTTATGGATGTCCTTTGATACCAGTTTGATTGTGCTCAGCGACACACTGATCATGGGATCGCTGATGTTGTAGGCACGAGGCAATTTCGGACAGCTAGTCCGGGGTCCCCACACATGCCTATATCGCAAACAGGGTCACCTAAGAAATGCGATAAAAAAAGGCAAACCCACCACCAAAACAGGGAAAAACAGAGCATAGACATACAACAAACAACAGATAAAAATCCAGCAAACTTAAGCAATGTAAAATGTAAAAATAGATTGGACAGACATATCATGTGAACCAGCAGGTACCACGAACGCCAAAACTCTCCGAGCAAGGTACACCGCTGTAATCGCCAAAACGTAAATCCATCAGCGAACCGACGATCTATAGAGAAACAACCGAAACAGAGGAAAAAACAATCAGACGAGCCAAGGAAAATATGAACAAAATATCGCAAAAACACACAAGAAGCACAGGGCAGAATAACCAGTGAAAGGTCAAACACAATCGCACGGAACATAGACCAAAGAAAGAAAAAGCCAACAAAGAAATGCACAGAGAAAACCGGCACAGGAACACATCCACAAATAGCAACCACGTGAACCGACGAAAGGATCCACAGCAGGATGAACCCAATCAGAACGAAAGAAAACTATGAATTCACCACCAGGACGAAGCCGTCACGCACAAAACAATACGACCACGAAAAAAATCGACGAATAGAAAAAAACACGGAAAAGTAAACGGAATCACGAAAAACATAAATCTGCAGCAAGAAACCGCCCTGAATCAGGGTATACAGAGACATCCACAAATAACACACATGCTAACCGACGAAAGGTTGCGCAGCAGGATGAACTCGAGCAAAAACGAAAAAATGAATCTACCACCGGGATGAAACCGGCACGCACAAAACGATACGACCACAAAAAAAATCGACCAATAGAAGAAAACATGGAAAAACAAATGGAAATACGAAGAACATAAATCTGCAGTAAGAGACCGCCCTGAACCAGGGCAGTGAACAACAAAAGAAAAAATGCCAGGAACAACACACGAACACGATCAAAATCAACGATCCGTAAATAAAAGGGAACAGACAAAAACCGAAGCAAAACGTCCACAAACAGCGAACAGGTCAACGAAACACGAGGAATCACAACAGGATGAGCACGATCCGAAATGAACAAAAAATACCCGATTTTAATCCCGGGATAAAGCCGGCACGCAAACACGATCGATCCATAGCAAGAAGTCGAGCTGAATCAACATAGGGAAAAACAAAAGAAAACATGTTAGAATCATGGCGGCAAGATAGCACAAAGCAACGAACAGTAAACATAAAAGAAAACACGAGAACAAAAAGCGAGGAGATGACCATGGACAACAAAACTAATTAAACACCCGAAACTCACACAATAGCACAATCACAGCAACAATAAGCAAAAGAAACAGATGAACACACCAACAGTAAGACGGAGCAAGAACAGAGAGGAAGAAGAAACGGGGGGAAATGGAGACCGCGGTGACCCTCAGATCCAAAACACCACATATATACTCCCAGATCCATACCGCAACGTGGCAGCAACTATTTATACGGGTAGGTCGGTTCCATCTTAATTAACCAATGGCGAGCCGCCAGCGACACACGAAATCGGGGACGAATTCGTTCTGACTACCAGCACAATGCAACGTATGTCAGGTCCGTCTTAATGAACCAATGGCGAGCCGCCAGCAAGAACAAAATCAAGGATTCTGACCACCGGCACAGTGCAACATACCCACGGACGAATGGAGGAAGGACAGCTCGGACAGAGAAATCGGGCCCGAATTCTCCCTGACACCACGAACGGTGCAACACGGACGACGAACAGTGCAACGCGGTCGACGATCGCGCGAAATACCTAGCGTGCCCCGACATACTGTAGAAAATATGCAGCGGCGACACGTCGAAGGGAAGCCTCGGCGACGCAACGTCCCGAGCCACCGACATGCGGGCCACGCAGCGGAGGGGGCCCATCGTCAGCGAGAGAGAGGGGGGAAGGAAGCACGCATGAAGAAAGGTCTCGGAGAGGGGCACCGATAAAGCCCATTACGGTAAATGAACAAATTCAGCCAATGGGAGGAACGCAGTGCGAATCTGACCCCTCCGCCACACCGATTAAACACGAAGCGTGAGGCTGACAGGCGGGCCCTCGGGCCACAGGGAGGATCCACGTCGGATGTCAGCGAGAGTGGGTGCAATAAGAGTGGTATGGTTAGCGACTTTGCAAATCCCTGTTCATTCTGACTCCAGAGCTGGCAGGGATCGGACGGAGCGGAGGCACGGAGCGGGCGAGATCGGACGGCTAGAAAGCCCAAATCGCTGAGGAGCCTCCAAGGTCTCTCACCGTTTATATCTTTATATGTCGTCCACATAGGCGTGCACATTGCGACCTATTTGCTCATGCAAGCAATTTTGTATGCACCTCTGATAAGTCGCGCCTGCATTCTTCAGTCCGAGGGGCATGCTGACATAGCAGAAGGCTCCAAAAGGGATGATGAAGGATGTATTTTCCTGATCCTCCTTCTTCATCTTGATCTGATGATAACTTGAATAAGCATCCAGGAAGCATAATAACTCGCACCCGGCCGTCGAGTCAATTACTTATCGATCCGTGGTAGGCTTTGTTGAGGATAGTGTAATCTATACACATGCGCCATGTGCCATTCTTCTTCATAACCAGGACGGGTTTCCCACCCACTCCGGATGGAATACTTCTGTGATAAATCCTGCTGCTAACAGGATATAAAGGTGAGAGACCTTGGAGGCTCCTCAGCGATTTGGGCTTTCTGGCCGTCCGAACCCGCCCGCTCTATTCCTCTGCTCCGTCCGATCGCTGCCGGCTCCTTGTAGCGGACCTGCACTTAAAAATTGGCAAGATCCCTGTGTATAGTGCAAACCACTGGATCGATTCATTTGCACACACAGTTTAAGATGAATATCACAACAAAGTATCAATTATTACACGTGGATCCAGTACTTAGGAAAATATCCATTACAAATTGCATATCACGAAGCTAGCTTTGAAAGAGTAGAGCAGCGGAAATATCCATTACTGGATTTAGATTATCTCGGTGGGCTACCACCCTTAAAATAATTTTTTGTTGGTAGTTAAACATTCTAACCCATACAAGAAGATCAAGGCCATTCATTACAACAACTCCTAACAAACATCAAACAATCTGGTACAGACAAACAACCAATCTAGTATTGTCATACAACCTAAGTTGGTATGGTCAATACACTATCACGATATCGTTGTTCTAATTAACTGGTGATCTAGTCTATCTTCTTCTTGAGTGCTTCAAGTTCTTCTTTAACTTCCTTCAAAATCTTCTAGGTGTTTGAGCTCTGAATCTGGGTTCTTCAATGGTCTTACATGTAGTGCTTCATGATGACTCATAGAATTGCATATGAAGCAGCAGACTCAGACTTTAAGGACATGGTCATCTAGAATAAGAGAAGGAAATTTCTGGAGGTTCGACAGCGAGAGGGGGCCCATCATCAGCGAGAGAGAGGGGGGAAGGAAGCACGCACGAAGAAAGGTCTCGGAGAGGGGCACCGATAAAGCCCATTACGGTAAATGAACAAATTCAGCCAATGGGAGGAACGCAGTGCGAATCTGACCCCTCCGCCACACCGATTAAACACGAAGCGTGAGGCTGACAGGCGGGCCCTCGGGCCACAGGGAGGATCCACGTCGGATGTCAGCGAGAGTGGGTGCAATAAGAGTGGTATGGTTAGCGACTTTGCAAATCCCTGTTCATTCTGACTCCAGAGCTGGCAGGGATCGGACGGAGCGGAGGCACGGAGGGGCGAGATCGGACGGCTAGAAAGCCCAAATCGCTGAGGAGCCTCCAAGGTCTCTCACCGTTTATATCTTTATATGTCGTCCACATAGGCGTGCACATTGCGACCTATTTGCTCATGCAAGCAATTTTGTATGCACCTCTGATAAGTCGCGCCTGCATTCTTCAGTCCGAGGGGCATGCTGACATAGCAGAAGGCTCCAAAAGGGATGATGAAGGATGTATTTTCCTGATCTTCCTTCTTCATCTTGATCTGATGATAACTTGAATAAGCATCCAGGAAGCATAATAACTCGCACCCGGCCGTCGAGTCAATTACTTATCGATCCGTGGTAGGCTTTGTTGAGGATAGTGTAATCTATACACATGCGCCATGTGCCATTCTTCTTCATAACCAGGACCGGGTTTCCCACCCACTCCGGATGGAATACTTCTGTGATAAATCCTGCTGCTAACAGGATATAAACGGTGAGAGACCTTGGAGGCTCCTCAGCGATTTGGGCTTTCTGGCCGTCCGAACCCGCCCGCTCTGTTCCTCTGCTCCGTCCGATCGCTGCCGGCTCCTTGTAGCGGACCTGCACTTAAAAATTGGCAAGATCCCTGTGTATAGTGCAAACCACTGGATCGATTCATTTGCACACACAGTTTAAGATGAATATCACAACAAAGTATCAATTATTACACGTGGATCCAGTACTTAGGAAAATATCCATTACAAATTGCATATCACGAAGCTAGCTTTGAAAGAGTAGAGCAGCGGAAATATCCATTACTGGATTTAGATTATCTCGGTGGGCTACCACCCTTAAAATAATTTTTTGTTGGTAGTTAAACATTCTAACCCATACAAGAAGATCAAGGCAATTCATTACAACAACTCCTAACAAACATCAAACAATCTGGTACAGACAAACAACCAATCTAGTATTGTCATACAACCTAAGTTGGTATGGTCAATACACTATCACGATATCGTTGTTCTAATTTACTGGTGATCTAGTCTATCTTCTTCTTGAGTGCTTCAAGTTCTTCTTTAACTTCCTTCAAAATCTTCTAGGTGTTTGAGCTCTGAATCTGGGTTCTTCAATGGTCTTACATGTAGTGCTTCATGATGACTCATAGAATTGCATATGAAGCAGCAGACTCAGACTTTAAGGACATGGTCATCTAGAATAAGAGAAGGAAATTTCTGGAGGTTCGACAGCGAGAGGGGGCCCATCATCAGCGAGAGAGAGGGGGGAAGGAAGCACGCACGAAGAAAGGTCTCGGAGAGGGGCACCGATAAAGCCCATTACGGTAAATGAACAAATTCAGCCAATGGGAGGAACGCAGTGCGAATCTGACCCCTCCGCCACACCGATTAAACACGAAGCGTGAGGCTGACAGGCGGGCCCTCGGGCCACAGGGAGGATCCACGTCGGATGTCAGCGAGAGTGGGTGCAATAAGAGTGGTATGGTTAGCGACTTTGCAAATCCCTGTTCATTCTGACTCCAGAGCTGGCAGGGATCGGACGGAGCGGAGGCACGGAGGGGCGAGATCGGACGGCTAGAAAGCCCAAATCGCTGAGGAGCCTCCAAGGTCTCTCACCGTTTATATCTTTATATGTCGTCCACATAGGCGTGCACATTGCGACCTATTTGCTCATGCAAGCAATTTTGTATGCACCTCTGATAAGTCGCGCCTGCATTCTTCAGTCCGAGGGGCATGCTGACATAGCAGAAGGCTCCAAAAGGGATGATGAAGGATGTATTTTCCTGATCTTCCTTCTTCATCTTGATCTGATGATAACTTGAATAAGCATCCAGGAAGCATAATAACTCGCACCCGGCCGTCGAGTCAATTACTTATCGATCCGTGGTAGGCTTTGTTGAGGATAGTGTAATCTATACACATGCGCCATGTGCCATTCTTCTTCATAACCAGGACCGGGTTTCCCACCCACTCCGGATGGAATACTTCTGTGATAAATCCTGCTGCTAACAGGATATAAACGGTGAGAGACCTTGGAGGCTCCTCAGCGATTTGGGCTTTCTGGCCGTCCGAACCCGCCCGCTCTGTTCCTCTGCTCCGTCCGATCGCTGCCGGCTCCTTGTAGCGGACCTGCACTTAAAAATTGGCAAGATCCCTGTGTATAGTGCAAACCACTGGATCGATTCATTTGCACACACAGTTTAAGATGAATATCACAACAAAGTATCAATTATTACACGTGGATCCAGTACTTAGGAAAATATCCATTACAAATTGCATATCACGAAGCTAGCTTTGAAAGAGTAGAGCAGCGGAAATATCCATTACTGGATTTAGATTATCTCGGTGGGCTACCACCCTTAAAATAATTTTTTGTTGGTAGTTAAACATTCTAACCCATACAAGAAGATCAAGGCAATTCATTACAACAACTCCTAACAAACATCAAACAATCTGGTACAGACAAACAACCAATCTAGTATTGTCATACAACCTAAGTTGGTATGGTCAATACACTATCACGATATCGTTGTTCTAATTTACTGGTGATCTAGTCTATCTTCTTCTTGAGTGCTTCAAGTTCTTCTTTAACTTCCTTCAAAATCTTCTAGGTGTTTGAGCTCTGAATCTGGGTTCTTCAATGGTCTTACATGTAGTGCTTCATGATGACTCATAGAATTGCATATGAAGCAGCAGACTCAGACTTTAAGGACATGGTCATCTAGAATAAGAGAAGGAAATTTCTGGAGGTTCGACAGTAGATGAGAGTACTAGGAAGATAAAATGAAAAGTTGTGTTTTTAGCAAACAGAATAAAAATAGATTTTCACTCCTATGGTCAAACCTATTCCTATCCAAAACAAGGGTTTCGAACCTACAGGCAACACAGTGCTCTGATACCATCTGTAGCGGACCTGCACTTAAAAATTGGCAAGATCCCTATGTATAGTGCAAACCCCTGGATCAATTCATTTTCACACACAGTTTAAGATGAATATCACAACAAAGTATCAATTATTACACATGGATCCAGTACTTAGGAAAATATCCATTACAAATTGCATAGCACGAAGCTAGCTTTGAAAGAGTAGAGCAGCGGAAATAAAAGTAGCAGTGAGTCTCCATCATCTTCATGTGCCACAGGTGAAACATGTTGGTTGTAGACTCGAAACCTTATATGAAACCTCACTCATCGTCTGAACATCCTGCAACAAGAAAAATGTTGCAACAAGGTGGGTCATAACCATATAAAATGGAACTGGCAAGCGACACTCTGTGGACTCATATTGGAAAAACTCTAATAACCTATATGCATATTTAGGGTGGTGGAGTTCAAGGCTGATTTGCATAAAGCCAGTTTTGTCTATTCACTTTGTAAAACATTTTGCATCTATTAAATTGGTAACACTGGTAAACTCCAGTGAAACCGTGACAACACATGGTAAACTCCAGTGTGTCAGATGACTACCTCCGGTAAACTCCGGTGAGTCCCTAATGTTGTTTTCTAACAAGTTTTATTTTTAAGTTGGCATGATGAGATTCTTCTTCGTCTTCCTTGTTCGGCTGCGCTGGAAAATCTTCACTTGGAGTATCTTCAAATCTCTTTATTCCTGGGTGGCTACTGTAGTGTGATCCATCCTCCCAAATCTGGAAAATCACGTATGATCTATACTCCTGCGAGGGAATCACCCTCTTCTAGCAACTTATACTCCCAAAACTGGGGAAGTGCTTAAATCCATCCACACACCCAGGTAGTTCATTGACTTAGTAGAAATTAACTTTTTATAAAACCATTTAGCATAGCATCTCAATAATTCTACCAAGTTATAATAGGATTCTAGACCAACTAGTATAGGGGTGCTATTCTAAACAGTTTTGGCATAGCAATACTAATAACCTTACACATGCTTAAAGAAAATACTCTACTCATGCATAGACAAAATACTTAGGAAATTTATGAATGTGCCACTTGAATTTGATAGTTGTTGTTGCTCACAAACTCTTTTCAACGTAACTCAGCGCTCTCCGTTCAAACTATACAAAGCAAGAGATAACAATAAACAAACAATAACACAAGCATATAACATAACAACAGCATGGGCAAAAACAATACAACTGGGTTGGTGGTCCAAATTCATCACATAATTCAATATGCAAAAGGAATTAATATGATGAGGTCTAGGTTGGTCAAGATCCATTGTCTGCAATTTGAATTTTGGTCAAATTGCATACTAGATTAAAGTTTGCAAAACAAGTCACTAAAAGATTTTAAACCAATTTCAACATTTCCATGATGAAATGATTCAACTAAAATAGGTTTTGGGTCTACTGGACAGAGGACAACTAATTAAAACTAATTCAATTGGATTTATTCAAAAATCTAATTTTAAATTAAAGTTATGCCAAAAATTACACAAATTACACATTTGAAATTTGAATACATCTAAACTTGGCAAAACAGAAAACTAACAGAACCAATATAATCTACAGAACCTAAGGTTTCCAAAAATATTTTATTAGCAAAATTAGAACTTATAGATATTTTATTATAATTAAAATACTACCGACTTGTATTTTAAATAGTAGAAAATAAAGATTCGATAAAAATTTAGATTTTATTACAGATCTGAAATCTAGACAAGTTAGCGAATTCAACGGTATATTATTTGTAATTTTTGGACGTCTAGATCTTTTCCTATGGATTTTACAAGTTTAAAAAGTAAAAATCATTTTTAATAATTTAAAGAATACATTTGGATAACAATTAATAAAATATAAGTTCCAAAAGTTATGTTTTTATACTACTGTACAAAGGGTCTAAAATAGCAAATTGGTAACAAGAATCATCTCAAAATAATTTATAGAATTAAAATAATAATTTAAATAGTGTTTTACATGTTTCTGTAAATAACAAGTTTGTGCACGACTAAAATATATGTTTTTATTATACCACTTTATTCTACACGTTCATACGAATCCATAGACTATAAAAACGTTGAAAACGGAGTAACGGTTGATTTGATATAGAATTATAAAAATTATCAATTTTCTGAAAATTTAGAACAATTTAAAAGGAACGGAGCGATCTGATTGGTCCGTACCGGCGGACGGACGTGGACGGTAGCGGACAGGTGTGGACGGTCGCGGGCGGACGCGGGACAGACGCGGTCGCGCGCTTGGCCGGAGTTGAGGAAAACGGTGGTGCGGTGGCCCGGTCGTGGACGGCGGCGGCGCTCCGGGGTCGCCAGGCTCCGGGAAATTGACCACGTGGTGCAGCACGGCGAGGTGAAGACGATGGTGGCGACGGCGTCGACGGTTGCTTCTTGGAACGGCGAGGAGACTTGGCCGGAGACGTGCGGCGCGCCGGCGAGTTTCGGCCGAGGACGGTCACGGCGATTGGCTACAAAGAAACACACGGGAAGGGTCAGGGAGGTGCGCCATGGCATGGGGAGAACGATGGAGGGGGTCTCGGCCCTAGGCATGGACTAACCTCGCCGCAAACGAAGAAAAACGGTGGCGGCCGAAGGAACTCCGGCGAAGAAATTCGTCATCGTGGGTGCCTTTTGGAGAGGGCTTTCGGGGGCAAAATATGGAGGAGGTCGAGGGCTTGATGTAGGAAGAAACGGCGAGTGATTTCGTGGAGCAAAACGTCGGGAATTAAATCGAGAAGAAACGGCAAGATTGAATGTGTTGGGCGTGATTCAAGTACCGAGGTTGATGACGATGACGTCATCGCTTACGTCAGCAAATTTTCTTTTTCTTTTTCTGGTTTTTCTTATTTCTTTCATATTTTTTGTTTTAAGTGTCCAAATCAACTCAAACCAGTTTCTATACATTTGTAAAAATAATATCTTTCTTTTAAAACATTCAAACACACTTTTTCAACACATTTTAAAAATACAAATTTAAAATATTGTTCAGTTTGTTAATTGACACTTTATGTCAATTTTTAAAATAGGGTTTTATAAATTCTTTTTGAACTTAAATAAAATCCAGAAAAATAGTATGAGTAATATCATTCAATATGATAAACCCAACAAACTAATTTGGTACAAAACATTTTATTTAAATAGAGTTTTGATAGATCATTTAAATACAAATATCCATTTATATCATGGGATTTATAAATATCCAAATAAAAATACCACAAATATAAATATTGAGAATTAGCTATTTTAAACTTATTTTTCAATTAAATATAATTGAATCAAAACTAATTTTTGAAATAGAACAAACTTTAAAATATTTAAAACACTTTATAGATATTGTTTTAGGGTTTCGCAAATAGCCAAAAGCTAAATATTTTAAAATTCAAATGATGGGAATAAAACATTTTATAAGATGAAGTTTTCTTTAAAATACTTTGAATAAAAGAATTTAAACTAAACCTAAATTTTTTGAATTGAAGATTACTTGGAAATAAACTATTAAACTTTTTGAAGATGCCCAAAGTCTTCTTATTATTTGGTTTCCATTTTAATTTTAATGTTTTCTTTTTAACAAAACAAAAGTTTAAATTTTTAGTGATTTTTGAACATTCCAAAATATTGGGATGTTACAGACTACCACCCTTAAAAGGAATCTCGTCCCCGAGATTCGAAGAGGCTAGAAAAAAAGATAGGCTTGGACAACTGGATTTAGATTATCTCGGTGGGCTACCACCCTTAAAAGAATTTTTTGTTGGTAGTTAAACATTCTAACCCATACAAGAAGATCAAGGCAATTCATTACAACAACTCCTAACAAACATCAAACAATATGGTACAGACAAACAACCAATCTAGTATTGTCATACAACCTAAGTTGGTATGGTCAATACACTATCACGATATCGTTGTTCTAATTAACTGGTGATCTAGTCTATCTTCTTCTTGAGTGCTTCAAGTTCTTCTTTAACTTCCTTCAAAATCTTCTAGGTGTTTGAGCTCTGAATCTGGGTTCTTCAATGGTCTTACATGTAGTGCTTCATGATGACTCGTAGAATTGCATATGAAGCAGCAGACTCAGACTTTAAGGACATGGTCATCTAGAATAAGAGAAGGAAATTTCTGGAGGTTCGACAGTAGATGAGAGTACTAGGAAGATAAAATGAAAAGTTGTGTTTTTAGCAAACAGAATAAAAATAGATTTTCACTCCTATGGTCAAACATATTCCTATCCAAAACAAGGGTTTCGAACCTACATGCAACACAGTGCTCTGATACCATCTGTAGCGGACCTGCACTTAAAAATTGGCAAGATCCCTGTGTATAGTGCAAACCCCTGGATCAATTCATTTTCACACACAGTTTAAGATGAATATCACAACAAAGTATCAATTATTACACGTGGATACAGTACTTAGGAAAATATCCATTACAAATTGCATAGCACGAAGCTAGCTTTGAAAGAGTAGAGCAGCGGAAATAAAAGTAGCAGTGAGTCTCCATCATCTTCATGTGCCACAGGTGAAACATGTTGGTTGTAGACTCGAAACCTTATATGAAACCTCACTCATCGTCTGAACATCCTGCAGCAAGAAAAATGTTGCAACAAGGTGGGTCAGAACCATATAAAATGGAACTGGCAAGCGACACTCTGTGGACTCATATTGGAAAAACTCTAATAACCTATATGCATATTTAGGGTGGTGGAGTTCAAGGCTGATTTGCATAAAGCCAGTTTTGTCTACTCACTTTGTAAAACATTTTGCATCTATTAAATTGGTAACACTGGTAAACTCCAGTGAAACTGTGACAACACATGGTAAACTCCAGTGTGTCAGATGACTACCTCCGGTAAACTCCGGTGAGTCCCTAATGTTGTTTTCTAACAAGTTTTATTTTTAAGTTGGCATGATGAGATTCTTCTTCGCCTTCCTTGTTTGGCTGCGCTGGAAAATCTTCACTTGGAGTATCTTCAAATCTCTTTATTCCTGGGTGGCTACTGTAGTGTGATCCATCCTCCCGAATCTGGAAAATCACGTATGATCTATACTCCTGCGAGGGAATCACCCTCTTCTAGCAACTTATACTCCCAAAACTGAGGAAGTGCTTAAATCCATCCACACACCCAGGTATTTCATTGACTTAGTAGAAATTAACTTTTTATAAAACCATTTAGCATAGCATCTCAATAATTCTACCAAGTTATAATAGGATTCTAGACCAACTAGTATAGGGGTGCTATTCTAAACAGTTTTGGCATAGCAATACTAATAACCTTACACATGCTTAAAGAAAATACTCTACTCATGCATAGACAAAATACTTAGGGAATTTATGAATGTGCCACTTGCCTTTGATAGTTGTTGTTGCTCACAAACTCTTTTCAACGTAACTCAGCGCTCTCCGTTCAAACTATACAAAGCAAGAGATAACAATAAACAAACAATAACACAAGCATATAACATAACAACAGCATGGGCAAAAACAATACAACTGGGTTGGTGGTCCAAATTCATCACATAATTCAATATGCAAAAGGAATTAATATGATGAGGTCTAGGTTGGTCAAGATCCATTGTCTGCAATTTGAATTTTGGTCAAATTGCATACTAGATTAAAGTTTGCAAAACAAGTCACTAAAAGATTTTAAACCAATTTCAACATTTCCATGATGAAATGATTCAACTAAAATAGGTTTTGGGTCTACTAAAATAGGTGCTGGCGGCTCGCCATTGGTTCCGACCGGTTACCGACCTGAATACAGTGTACAGGGAACGGGGTATATAGGCTGCGTTCTGGATAGGATCGTCGATGTAGCTCTCATTTCCCCCATTTTCTTCTTCCTCGCTGTTCTTGCTCCGCCGATTTTTCTTGAGCTCTTCCCTGTTTCGATGGAATCCGTCTGATGTTCTTCTCGTCACGTTTGTTCCCGTTGAGATCAGTTTGGGTATTCTTTACGTGTCTTGCTCTCTCTGTCTTTTGCGTTCTTTGTTCGTGTTGTTTACCGTCTGCTGGATTCGTGTTCGTTTGTTGTTTGTTGCTATGTTGTTTGTTCTTTCTGTTTTCTAGGTTTCTCATCTTTGTTTCCTGTTTTTTGCTCTGTTTGTTCGCAGGTCGCCGGTTTTCTTCTTCGGGTTGCATTGCAGGATGTGGCGGGTCTTGATTACTCTTCGTCAGCGCCGGCTGTTGTTCACGTATGGATCAACCGTGCTTTTGATGTACCTGATTTAATGGTGTGTTTTATTCATTGGTTGCCCGGTTCATGTTTTTGTATTTCCATGACTGTTTGTTGGTTGTTTTGATGCTATTTTTTTTCGCAGATTAGTTTATTGTTATTTTCGTTTTATATTAGTTTTATGTTAGTTTTATGACCTCTTTTGCTTTTTTTCTTTGCAGGGCGTTCTCTTATTCGGGAATATCTCGTGCGTGGGTGTTTCTTTTGCCTTTTGGGTTCGTGTTTGTGTCATTTCTGTGATGGGTTATTCTGGTTGGTGGGCGTAGCTGTCTCCCCGTTGGAGCTGGCTGGCTTAGTGGTCAGTTGGATCTGGTCGACTTAGTGGTTAGTTGTTCTTCTCCTTGCCGTGTTAATTTGTTTGTCTTTCCTTATTTGATCATCTTGCTGGTCATGCGTTGGATCCGTATTATTTAGTTGTTTGTTGCTTTTAAGCTCTGTTTGTTCGTTGTTTCACATGTTTTTTTCGGAGCATTCTCCTGCTATTTTAGTTTATGTTCTCGCTGTTTGGTTTTTCTCGTGTTTTTTATATTACTATCCTGACCTCTTTTGCCAATATTTTTTTGCAGGTCGTTCTCTTCTTAGGGAATATCTCAGATGTGGGTATTTTTGTTTTTGCCTTCTTGGTTTTGGGTTCTAGTCATTTCGGTATTGGGTTCTCCTGGTAGGTGGGCGTTGCCGGTTCCCCGTTGGAGCTGGTCGGTTAAGTGGTATGTTGTTCTTCCCGTTCAAGTTGGTTCCGTTGAGATTAGTTTGTTTTTTCCTGCCGTGTGATCTGTTTGTTTCTTCCTCATTTGTTTATCTTGCTGATCTTTTTTTTCTGTTTGTTCGTACGTTGTTGAGATTATATTTTTTTTATTGTCGTGTTTTCTCTCTGTACTTTGTTCTTGTCGCTATTTTCTTTTGTGTTGCACACGAGTCGTCATTTTTTTCTTTTTTTAATTCCTCCTTTGATTTTCGAGATGGTATTGCTCTCGTAATTTCGTTTTTTTTCTATTCTTGTTTTGTCTCCTTCTTTGCTATCTTTAGTATCGTTTTCTTGGTTCATCTAAGATCTCATCGGTCATGTTTACTGTTGGCACCAGACCGATGTGTTTTTTGGTACTGGTCGACTTCCGGGAGTCGGCATGTCTGACCTTCTGCGTCTGACTGCTCGCTGATCCCGCCAACTCGAGCGGATCCAGGGAGCCGGTGGGACTGACCTTCTCCATCTCCTGCTATGTGATCCTGCCCAGTCCTTCTTTTCTGTGTACGTTCTTTTGTGCAAGAATTGGTTTGCTACTGTGTATAGTCTGTTCACCTCCGAGGAAAAGCGAGCTTTAGCTGAAAAGTATTTCCTTACTTCCGTACCGTTTGGTCGTGTCGGATTCTGGAGTCGGTTCTCTTTATTTTTGGTGACAGTTTATTCAAGAAGTGATGGTATTTTTTTGTATGTGGCGTATGCATGGCAGCCACTTTCCGATCTTGCCTAATCTCTCGAGTCGGCATGAGTTCTCGCTTGTCGACTCAAGTGCTAGACTCGGCAGATCTGAAGGCTTCGAACGTGATGGAGTATTGTTGTGGTTTCCAGTACGTTTGTTTTTGTTTGTTTCAGGTTGTGTTTTAGCCGTGTCGGAGAACATCTATTTCTACGCATTTCATGGTTAAGCTGTTTTTCTTTTTTATGTCGTTGCACCCCGCCGACTCCAGATTCCCGTCTTATTGCACGCTCCGATCATGTCGACTTCCTGTAGTCGTCCTGAGAAAAAGACGGAATGGATGATGTCGGTTTACCTTTACATGTAGTTTTTGGTTTATCGTTCAAATAAATTGGGCCAGAAAAAATATTCAGTAAGGCGACCGTAAGCGATGATTGGACGGTACGGAGGTGCCGAGATGGCCATAGAGGTCATACCGCTGTGGTGCGCCTCTGGTCGATTCGTATGGATTTTATTTTAGGATGGTGTCGGTTTCCTGTCCGTGACGCTGTGTCTTTACTTTTTAAGTCGTGTTTCTTGATGATTTCGGATGCAAAATCAGGTATAGTTCCGTTAAATTGTGACACAGTATATATGTTTACTTTAGGCCATCTAAGATCACAAGTTTGGCAACACGTTCATGTTTTACAAATACTAGAGTCGGCGGGATTGACGAGCAGTGAGACGGAGGTCAGTCCTGCCGACTCCCTAGATTTGACACGTTTATCTCAAAATGGTATGTTGGAAAGAAGTTTTCAATGATAAACGATACTATGACGAAGGGGGGGACTTGCACGAAGGAAGGGATGTCAGTTAATTAAGTCGGGCCGACTAAGCCGGCACGGCCGGTTGTAGGGAAGGAGTTTTCCCACACGTTTACAGTACGAAATAAAGGGAAACGTGTCTTAGCACGTACTCACAGAGATTCTACTCATCTACATCTTGGCCATCAAAGAAACACTAAAGTAAGCACCAACCCTAGAAACCTACACTTCCGGCCCTTCGACTCCAGGTTCCCGTCTTGATGCAGGGCCCGACCCCGCCGACTCCAGGTCTGAAAGCATCTTCTTGCGCTGCAGTGTCCATTTTTTCGCTTTCCAAGTATACAGATGAAATGTCGTTGAAGTTAGGAATTGGTGCATTGGATTGATTGAGCGAAGGCATGTTTCGGGTATCAACGACTCCAGGTTCCCGTCTCGATGCAGGGCCCGACCTCGCCGACTCTAGGTCTGAAAGCATCTTCTTGTGTTGCAGTTTCCATTTTTTTCGCTTTCCAAGTACACGGATGAAATGTCGTTGAAGTTAGGAATTGGTGCATTGGATTGATAGAGCGAAGGCATGTTTCGGGTATCAACGGCTCCAGGTTGTCGTCTCGATGCAGGGCCCGACCTCACCGACTGCAGGTCTAAAATCATCTTCTTGCGCTGTAGTGTCCATTTTTTCGCTTTCCAAGTACACGGATAAAATTTCGTTGAAGTTAGGAATTGGTGCATTGGATTGATTGAGCGAAGGCATGTTTCGGGTATCAACCCCAGTGGGAATATTCACGATGGTGTCGTGCCGGCTATTTGCTTGCACTGATTCCTTGTCGGTTCCAACATCATCATCGGTATCTGCGTCCTGTGTATCAGAAGAACGAAAAATCAATCGGCGATAGTGTATGCAGTTAGCATAGATTAGTAAATACGATCTATGAAACTAAATTACGACCTGGCATGTATATGGTCCGTTGTTTACATTTGGTGATAAGACAAGTGGTTTGGTTTTTGTAGGAAGAGTGTTCACTTTCCACGGAACAGGGTACGTGCAGGAATAAACATGAACGTAGAAAATGTTTGTGCTGGCCGATTCCCGGGAGTCGGCTGGAGTGATCTGCTCCATTTTACTACCCGGCGATTCCACCGATCAAATAGCCCAGCACCCGAAAAATTGATCATGCAAGGGTAAACCGACATCATCCTAAGAAAACCAGCATCGTGTACGTATGCCTCTGCGTGAGCTGCTGATTGGTTGTTTTAGTACGTACCTCTTGCTCGTCGTCGAAAGGTTCTTCGAATGTCGGCGTCTCTATGAGAGCTACGGCGTGGTCGTGGGGGTCTTTGTCGACCGGATGCTGCGGGTGGTCGACGGTGACAGGGACGAAACTATTCTCCTCCACCTGCCCCTGGAGGGGATTGACCACCGCGGTGATGACGGCCGGAGTAGCACCCGTACGGCCATCGGTAGTCGCAGCTACAGTGACATCAATCTTCTCCTGCAACATATCTTCCATGGCGTCTATCGCCGGTGGTGGGTGTGTGACTGTGTCTGCGGTAGAGAACGGTGTGAGAGGTGGGTGTTTGACTGTGTGACTGAACGGGAGTGTACTTATTAGACGCAGGCATGGTAGGTGATTCGTCCCACGCTTCGAGCGTCATG
This sequence comes from Poa pratensis, assembly GCA_947311845.1. Taxonomy (NCBI): domain Eukaryota; kingdom Viridiplantae; phylum Streptophyta; class Magnoliopsida; order Poales; family Poaceae; genus Poa; species Poa pratensis. The sequence goes on along the minus strand of CAMZMU010000041.1, from coordinate 113,735,231 downwards.
TGCCGTCTTAACGCGGCGTGTGGGTGTTCTCGATGTTTCTTTACCGAGGTGTGTGTGTCGACTCGGCGGCACATGAACAGACGTGATTCAAAGTTAGGGATAAACGCCGTGTTTGACATGTATGGACCGTGAGTTCAAAAATATTAAGCCGTCGGCTTCTAATGAATTCGCTTATCGCCACAAAAAGTATGAATATGAGGTCAAGGTTGTAGTTTCGTCCCTTTTTATTCAAGGCTTCTCTGTTTTGTTTTGAAGCGTGGTAGGTTCGTAGGTTTGAGTTATTTCTACGCATTGAATGCGTTCTGTCAGTCCGTAGTAATTTCATCTTTTCGTTAGGCATGACGTGGCGATTAGCTGTATGCCGCGTTAAATTGAGGGGTTGAAGGAAGATGGTACGTTGGTAGGTTGAAGTTATTTCTATCGGAGTGAATGTGTTCCCCGAGTCTGTAGTAATTTCATATCTTCAATGGGTGTGACGTCGTTCTTAGCTATACGTTGGCTCCTTGCGCTCGGCTTCGTGAATCTCCGCACTTGATGGTCTCTAGGAGTTGAGGTCGTGGGTTGGCAGACGGGAAACCTGGAGTTGTAAGACGGAAACCTAGATTTGTTCAAGGAGTTGGCTCGGTCGCGTGGCGCTGTAAGACGGAAACCTAGATTCAGCGGGGTCGGGTGGTGTCCTAAGACGTGAACCTTGAGTGGGCCGGGTCGGGTGGTGCAGAAAGACGAAAAGCTGAAGTCGGCTGGTTCGGGTTGTGCATTAAAGCCGGAATTGGAGTCGGCTGGGTCGCGTGGTGCACTAAGACGGGAACCTGGAGCCGGCTGGATCGCGTGGTGCTGTAAGACGAAAACCTGGAGTCGGCTGGGTCGCATGGTGCTGTAAGACGGAAACCTGGAGTCGGCTGGGTCGTGTAACATCCTGAAATTTGGCCTTTCAAAATTTTCTTTAAAAATTTATTCTTGAAATTTGGGATTTAATTATCCCTTGATTTGGTTGCCCTTTTAAAAATTCTCGACCATTTATGAAACCTTGTCCAAGTTTGGGATCTTATGTTTTGAATTCTCTCCCACCTGGCAAACTTGTTGCTGGCTCTTTTCACCCAAAAATATTATTTCTATAGTTTCCTTTATTTAATTACCAAAATCCCTATATTTTGACTTTACAAAGGAAGTACCCTAAATATCTTTCCTAAAATGCTGCAAAAATTAGGGGATGATCCCTGGGCAATATATAGCCCAAATATGCAAAAATATTTGGTATGCACTTAGGGTTTCCCCACCCATTTCTCTGGTTAAGAATCTGCCTCAAACTTCATACTTTTAAAGTTGTTCATGAAATGTTTTCAATAAATTTCACCCAGCCCAGTATAGGTTCACCTTGAGACCCTACACCTCAGGAACATCAAATTGGACCAAGCCCATCTCTTTTTCCCTTCCAAAACATCCACTTAAGTTTTGACCAGTACTGTTTTTCCAAAAATTTACTCGGAGCAAGTTTCGAATTTTGAAGAACTCTAGTCAGCAAAGTTGCCACATTTTGCGTTTTGCACACAAAGATCAAAACCTCACTCAATTTGGAGCAAGGAGCTGCGAGAAATGGGTCGTTGACCACTTCTGGAGTGCCTGCACAGTGGTGACCATCTGTCACCACTGTCGAACACCTGGCCGAGCGGCGCCGCCGCGTCCCGCCCGTCGCCGTGCAGCCCCCCTTCGCCTCTCCCCGCGCCCAGCCAGGCCCCCCCCCCCCGCCCTTCCTCGCTTCCCCTGCCTCCACGCGTCGCCGGAGACGCCGCCGTCCGCTAGCCTCGCCGCGGCTAGACGACGCGCCGCGCAGCACAGTGGCTGTTGTGGCCGCGTGTCGGCAGCCCGCGCTCGAGCGAACCGTGCCCCCCCTCCCCTGTGCGTCCGAGGAGCTCCCCTCCACCCGCTGCCGCCACCAGCTACCCGACGCACCGCTGCTACACCATCACCGCGCCGCCCGTCGACACGCCGTGGCCGCCAGAGCCTCCCCTCCGCCTGCAAGTGCCACGCCACCCCGAGCCTCTCCACGGGAGCGCAATCTTCGTCGTCCAGCACATCCACTCCACACGCACGACGCCGCACCGACGCTACACCGACGACGCCGAGTCCGCTCCGCCACATCTCCGGGACATCGCGTCCATGCCCGTGACGGCCACCACCTCCTCCCCTCGCTATAAGAAGGCTACCCCGGCACCTCAGAGCACCACACCACCTCCACCTCGCTCCCAATCACCCCCCACCGCAGTATCGAAGCCGTTAGAGCACCACATCGCCGGAATCCAGTCCACCACCGCCGCAAGGAGTCCGCCCGATTTCTTCGCCGTAGAAGTCACCCAGACCAATTACCTCCACCCACATCCCCCTTAGCCCATGGAGAACCCGTAGCCACCCTCGCCGGAGCCAGCCGTGGCCGGAATCGACGTATCCATCGTCGACGGATTGCCGGAGCCGCGGCCGTGGAAGCTCTGCTCACCCCCGACCTTCCCAGCAAGCGCAAGTTCGCCGACGAGCTGCAGACCGCCTCCCCGAGCCGCCCAGCACCCTCCCCCTCGCCTCCCCTACCCCCTAGCCACCGGAAAAGCACGCCGGAGACCTCGCCGGAGTTGCACAGTACCCGCGTCTAAACACGCGCGTGATAACGGTTTAAAACCGTGTCACTGACGGGTGGGTCCCGCTGTCAGATTTTTAATCTTTTCCTGAACCGTTTTTCTGGTTTATTTTCTAATTGAAAAAGGGCAGAAATTTGGTCAAACTTTGAACTGCAAAATCTCTCTCAAAAATGATCAGAAAAATGTGAAACCAATTTTGTCGGCTTAGTTTGATTTTTCTCTTTCCAATGGAACCAGAAACAATTTATTTGGAATTATTTGGTTTTGCATTTATTTAAAATCATATAGGAGTTGTTTTGATGCATTTTTGTCCTGTGCTTTTAGATCCAAACCCCTCCGACGGAGTAGAAGTTATTCTCGAACCCGAAGGCAAGCCACCAACCCAACTTCAAACTTGGTCGACTTAGAAGTTATTTGTCTGTTGAAATAATGTCAGCTGCACATCGCATGTCATATTGCATGTTAACTTTCTGCACTCTATTATATTGTTATCTGTGCAACACTCACACTTCCGGGGCAATGGCAGGGCCTCCCGCCTCAGCCAGGAAGTGGGGGAAATTATTACAACTGTGCGTCTCGCTTTGCGGGGCTTTGTTTGGATTTTTCCACTTCTTCAGCGCCGAGGTGAGGTGCGGACGAATGTCGGCTTAGGATCCTCGGGGTTGGGGGCATTCGTGTTAGTTGCCTCTTGTTCCACCGTCGAATATGGTTGGCTTAGGCCATCCGGACTGCGATGCTGGGAGCTGACTTTTCCGTGGTTCTTTTGCCGAGATTGCTGACACCACGTCGAGGTAACCTTCGAGTGGAATGGATGCTCTCTCATTTTTATGAGTGCTTTTCGGTTATTCCTTTACGGTGACACTCACACTTCCGGGGCAATGGCAGGGTCTCCCGCCTCAGCCGAGGAAGTGGGGGAATTATATGCTATCATTGTTATTGTTTTATCACTAACCCCCGAGTAACACCGGCCGGGTTGCCCGCCACCGTCACCCGGGTATTATTGTTATTATTGTTATGTTGTTGTTTATTCATGCAAGTATTATGTTGTTATTGTTATATGCTTTGCTTGTGTTGCTTGTTGTTGGTTGGAAACTGGATATAAAATTTGACTAAGAAGATAATCACCTCCCTCGACTAGATTGAGTCACTTAGTGCCACTCACCAAACACCTCGCACAACCATGCGTCGTCCGTGTGGGCGGACCATGGCCGGGTATTTTATCAGCCTCCTTTGATGCCACCCCTTTGGCAAGTCTAGTCGGTTACCATAGTTGGTCGGGGCTAGGCTTGCGAAGGTTCCGGAGCTAGGCGTCGCTCATAGGTTGGGGACGTGCCGGATTCACTTCTGCATAAGGCATAGAGTTATGTCGGTGGCTATACAGGGAGTGTCTTGGTGGAGTAAACGACTGTGGAAGTACAGGTTTGTGCTGCCGCCATGGTTGGTTCTAGTACTTCGGTACCGGCGGTACAAGCCTAGACTTCAGCGTGTGGACAAAAGTTGCAACCTCTCGAGAGTGTAATCTAGATTCTAGCCCTGTCCCCGGGTTATGGGACTTGTTTGGGTCAAGTCACACTAGGGGTCAGTCCAGTCGACTTGGGGAATTAATTAAGTTGAAATCAGCGAACACAGGAAATTGTTGTGAGTCTAAGCCATAGTTGGCTAAGGACTCGGGAATTTGTGTTTAAAGCCAGAGTTGGCTAGAGGCTTGATAGCCTAGTTGTGTTGTGGGTTGTTGAGTGAGAAACGTGATCTCACTCGATGACATGGAACTCCCCTACAAAGGTAAGTAGGTAAGTTATGTCCAACCGTTAAGCTTGGACTCACCCTCGCATCCGAACTCTTGCCATGTTACTTGCTGAATCATGCCATGCCATATAGGTAGACCTTGTTTGCAATTGGGCTGTTGTCTTGCGAGTACTTCAAGTACTTACCTGGCTTTTCATGTGGCCAGACCCTGCTGAACCAGTCGCCGAGTACCCGCTCTACGAGAACTAGGAACCCGTATTCCAGGCAGAACCCTGTGGAGTAATGCCCGCTGTCGCCACGCTACCGTCTATGCTTCCGTTACGACTTCCGCTAGAGGCCGATGTTAGAAAAATAATGTACATACTGTTGTGTGCGCCGTTGCGCCAAAGCTGGGGCCTCACCCCGTGTTGTAATATGTTGTATCTGTCCGAACTCGAAGCCTTTGAATAAATTTGGTTATGCTTTTGTATCAAGCTGTCATATAACCAGTGTTTCTGGGACTGGTATATGGGGTAACTCGATCATCTGGATCGGGGTGCCACAGAGCTTGGTATCAGAGCCTGACTGCCTGTAGGATACCCTAGTTCTTGGACGGCGTAGAATAGAACCCGTTGTGTTGCCGATTTTTTTTCCTTGTTTCTCTGTCTGTTGTGCTTTTAAACTTAACACTCACTTCCCTTGATTTTTTTGTCTCTGTCACAGATGGCAGAGTTGCTCGCTGAGACTACCGCCGTGCACGTTCCGGTTTTCCGCAGTTTCTTCGGGAAATCTGGGACCACATCTACCCCGGCTCACCTCCCCCGACTTACCACGTGTACCAGAACCGTCTCGACAGGGCCACCACGGAGTTCACCGCCACCGTCCGCCTTCGTCCGCAGCCCTTGTCCGCAGGGGTTGAGCACGGTCTCACTTCCGGTGTCTGCACACAGGCGTCTCGAGCCATCCAGGAGGCTGCAGGAGATGCCATCCTGTTCCTCCGCACCGTCGACCCCGTGATGAGACAGTGCACTCGTTACATCTACTTTCCAAGGTTGGCTGTAGACAGCGGGGATACCCTTTTCCCCAACCCAGGTGACACTAGCTCACCCCTCTACGCCCTTATTCAGTACACCACCCACCTCCACCAGTACCTTCACACCACCCTTCTCCAGTTTGCCTCCCTTCGCGCCAACGTGGCCTTGGCCGAGATTACGCGAGCTTCTGGGCCGGCACTCCTAGTCGCCCACCTCGTCTCCCCACCTTTAGGCTCAGTTCCCTCGAGCAGATTAGGAGGGGGCTTGCCCGCCACTCCTCGCCCGCCGCTCCGACGCCACCTTCCCGCACTCGTAGCAGCGCCACTTACTACTACTCGCACACCTCCCCCGTTCGGTCTCAGCGTCGTCGCGTCCAGGCAGCCGAGCCACAGAGTTACTCCGGGACTCCCGTGACGACCGCGCTTCACCCGACTACAGTCCCGCAGAGGAGCCTCTCGACACCACCACGCCAGCGACACCCCTCGAGATGGAGTTCTAGACGCTCGGAGACGACATCGCTTAGTGTACTATACCTTCCGATGTATCGCGTGCTTGAATAATGTAGTGGTAGGGTTGTGCCCTGCATCTCGTACCGAGTGCTTTGTATCTCGCATCTTGTATCATGTATCCTGTACGGGTAGCTTGTACCTTTACTTTGCATCTTTTGTAAAATAGCGAGTGCTTGCATCTTGTATCTCCATCATCCATTGTATAACATCATCCTTGTGTTTCGTTTGCAAACTGTGCTTCCCATTTGGTTTTACCTTGGATGTTACCCCTTCCCCATATGGATGCTCATGATACGCGCCGTTACATTCAGCAGTTCAGGATGAGGCCCAATACTGGTGCAAGTGGCAGCCAAGGAACCCCGGTTCGTCGTTCCGCGCGACAAGCTGGCGAGGATCCCGAGCCGCCGCAACCACCTCCTCCTCCTCCAACTCAGGAACCAAGCCCAAGTCAGTTTATGATGATGATGGATGAACGCCACAACCAGCATCTGACACAGATCATGAGGGAGTTTGGCACGTACATGCAAGCCCGTAATGCTCCACTCCCGGGCCGCTCAAAGCTGCAAGACTTTCAGCGCACGCAACCGCCCAAGTTCGCGTATGCTGATGACCCACTTGAGGCTGATGATTGGCTCCGCGCTATGGGAAAGAAACTGGAACTCGCTCGCGTGGACGAGCAAGACCAGGTGCCCTTCGCTGCCCACTACCTTGAAGGCCCTGCCAGCGTGTGGTGGGACAACCAAAGGACGCCAGGGCGATGGACCCCTGTCACTTGGGCAGAATTCAGGAAGCGTTCCGCAGGGCCTACATCCCTCAAGCCTCATAAAAATGAAACAGCAGGAATTTCTGGCACTTACTCAGGGCAGCAAATCCATCAGTGAGTATCTGACTAAGTTCAACAACCTTGCTCGCTATGCACCTGATGACATCAGCACAGAGGAGAAAAAGAAAGACAGGTTTCTTCATGGGATGCACCAGACCATCAAGACTCAGCTCAGTGTTCTGCAGTTTCCAGACTTCCAGTCCATGATCAACACGGCGCTGATTTCGAGAAGGAGCACCGCTCAATTTATGACTCCCACAAACGGAAGTTCGAGCCCCGTAAGAACCAGCATGAAGGAGGTTCTTCAAAACCACGCCCATGGCAGCCCAACAACCGGATCTCAACACCTCAGAACACCTGGAATCAACCCAGAAGGATGGCTACCCCCGGGAAGGATTCTACCACAAGCGCCCCTTAGTGGATGACTGCAAGAGGGAGAACTCCTGCTTCAAGTGTGGCAAGACAGGACACTACATCAAGGATTGCCCTCTTCACAACAGCAACGGCAACAACAACAACAACAACAGCAACCACCCTGCTGGGGCGATCAAGCCACCTCAAGTTGCCCGTGTCCACCACATGTCAGCAGAGGAAGCATATGAAGCTTCAGACGTAGTGCTTGGTACGTGTACTATCAACACTAAACCCGCGTGATTTTATTCGATTCCGGAGCTTCCCATTCTTTCATCTCGAAAGATTTTGTTGCCAAACACCGTTTTCCCGTTTCTCCTTTGGGCCATCTTTTGGTGATACAAACCCCCGCCTCTGAGATGAAAACCAACACCATGTGTCAAGACTTGACAATCAGCATCAATCAAGTAAAATTTCCAGCTCAACTCAGCACCCTCAATGTGCCCGGTCTCGACGCTATCCTAGGTATGGATTGGCTAGTTCAGCATGCAGCCCAGATTGACTGTGCAACCAGAGCAGTTACTCTCACCAACCCAGAAGGCATCCGTACCACCTATGTGCCAAATAAACCTCACCAGATAAATGCAAAGATGTTTCTCGCTCAAGCCCCGGAGATAGGGGAAGTATATGTGGTCAGTGAATACCCAGATGTTTTTCCAGATGAGTTACCCGGAATGCCCCCTGACCGTGATATTGAATTTGCTATTGAAGTCATACCGGGAACAAACCCAATATTCAAGAAGCATTACCGTATGACCAGTCCCGAGTTAGTGGAACTAAAGAAGCAGCTTGACGAACTGGTTCAGAAGAAATTCATTCGCCCGAGCATTTCACCTTGGGGATCACCGGTTTTGTTCGCAAAGAAGAGCGATGGTACTCTCCGGTTATGTATTGACTATCGTGCTCTCAATGATGTTACTATCAAGAACAAGTACCCACTCCCAAGGATCAATGACTTATTCGACCAACTTCGAGGTGCCCGGGTATTCTCAAAAATTGATCTTCGCACGGGATACTATCAGCTGAAGATTCGCGAGAGCGATATTCCCAAGACTGCTTTTACCACCAGATATGGACTATATGAGTGCACAGTTATGTCCTTCGGCCTAACCAATGCCCCCGCCTACTTCATGGGCATGATGAACAAGGTATTCATGGAGTACCTCGACAAGTTTGTTGTAGTGTTTATCGACGACATCCTCATTTACTCCAAAAATGAGGAGGAGCACGCCGAACACCTCAGGCTGGTTCTTGGAAGAATGCGTGAGCAACAACTTTATGCCAAGTACAGCAAATGCCAGTTCTGGCTAAAGGAAGTGGAATTCCTAGGACATGTATTATCTAAGGCCGGTGTGGCTGTAAACCCCAGCAAGATCTCCGATGTTCTAAACTGGAAGACTCCCACCAATGTGTCAGAAATCAGGAGCTTCCTAGGATTGGCCGGTTACTACCGAGATTTATTGAAAACTTTTCCAAGATAGCCAAGCCCATGACGGAATTATTAAAGAAAAATCGCAAGTATGCCTGGACAGACGAATGTGAGGAAAGCTTCAACGAGCTAAAGACTCGGTTAACCACCGCACCAATTCTGGTATTGCCAGATGATGCCAAGGATTTTACCGTCTATTGTGACGCCTGCAGAAATGGGCTAGGGGCCGTACTCATGCAAGAAGGAAAGGTCATCGCCTATGTGTCAAGGCAACTCAAGACCCACGAGCTCAACTATCCCACCCACGACTTGGAGTTAGCTGCCGTCATTCTCGCCCTAAAGACTTGGCGACATCACCTTATTGGTCGGAGATGCGAGATCTACACTGATCACAAAAGCTTGAAGTACATCTTCACCCAGCCTGATCTCAACCTAAGGCAAAGGAGATGGCTAGAGGTGATCAAGGACTACGACCTCGGAATTCATTACCATCCAGGGAAGGCCAACGTGGTAGCAGATGCCCTGAGCAGGAAGCCCCCTAAAATCCGGCCAAGTCTGGAGAAGGAATTCGCGAAGCTAAACTTGTGCGTAGGAAGCAAGGCCTATTTAAGCACCTTGGAGGTAAAGCCAGACCTGGAGGAAGAGATAAGGACCGAGCAGGCCAACGACCCCGACCTAGGCAAGATCAAGGGCAAGATACCGCTGGGCCAGGCCAAGGAATTTTCCCTGGACAACCAAGGAGTACTCCGCTTCGGTACCCGCCTTTGTGTACCCTACAAGACCACGCTAATACAACAGATCCTCAGGGAAGCCCACGAGTCTGCCTATTCCATTCACCCGGGAAGCACCAAGATGTACCAAGATTTGAAGCAAACATTCTGGTGGTCCGGTATGAAGAAGGATATCGCCTACTATGTCGCATCCTGCAATGTGTGCAACCTGGTTAAGGCCGAGCATCAGAAACCCGCTGGGTATCTCCAACCCCTTAAAATACCTGAGTGGAAATGGGACAACATAAGTATGGATTTCATTGTCGGACTTCCCAAATCCAGCCGAGGGAATGATTCCATCTGGGTCATTGTCGACCGTTTGACGAAGGTATCTCACTTTATCCCCGTCAAGACCACATACCGCTCGGACCAGCTGGCACAACTCTATGTGAACCGGATTGTCAAACTCCATGGAGTCCCGAAGACCATTGTGTCGGATAGAGGTACCCAATTTACCTCCAAATTTTGGACGAGCCTGCATCATGCCATGGGGACAAAGTTATCCTTCAGCACCGCCTATCACCCCCAAACAGACGGTCAAACCGAGCGAGTCAATCAAATATTAGAAGACATGCTCCGCTCGTGTGTGCTCGCCTACGGAGCAGGTTGGGAAGATAGCTTACCGTATGCAGAGTTCTCATACAACAACAGCTACCAAGGCAGCCTAAAAATGTCACCCTTTGAAGCACTGTATGGTAGGAAATGCCGAACCCCACTCAACTGGTCCGAAGTTGGAGACCGCAAGATCTTTAGGCCCGATGATTTGTTAGAGGCAGAAAAGCAAGTACGTCTGATACGAGACCGGCTCAAGACAGCACAGTCCCGCCAGAAAAGTTATTACGACCGCAAGCACCGTCAAATCCTGCTCGAAGAAAATGACTATGTCTATCTTCGTGTGACACCCCTCAAGGGCCTGCAAAGATTCCACATGAAAGGGAAGCTGGCCCCAAGATTCATTGGACCTTTCAAGATCCTAGCCAGAAAAGGAACGGTAGCCTACCAGCTGGAACTGCCAGAGGAACTAGATGGGGTACATGATGTTTTCCACGTATCTCAGCTACGGAAGTGTATCTCACCGCCAACCAAGCAGGCCGACTTTAAGGAATTGAAGTTGAGCAGTGAACTGACTTACGAGGAACACCCCGTCAGAATCTTGGATGAGTCAGAACGCCGTACTCGCAACAGGGTCACAAAGTTCTACAAGGTACAATGGGACAAGCACACGGAGGATGAAGCTACATGGGAACGAGAAGATTTGTTAAGGACAGAATACCCGTATCTATTCAACGAGCAACAGGAATCTCGGGGACGAGATTCATCTTAAGGGGGGAAGGTCTGTAACATCCTGAAATTTGGCCTTTCAAAATTTTCTTTAAAAATTTATTCTTGAAATTTGGGATTTAATTATCCCTTGATTTGGTTGCCCTTTTAAAAATTCTCGACCATTTATGAAACCTTGTCCAAGTTTGGGATCTTATGTTTTGAATTCTCTCCCACCTGGCAAACTTGTTGCTGGCTCTTTTCACCCAAAAATATTATTTCTATAGTTTCCTTTATTTAATTACCAAAATCCCTATATTTTGACTTTACAAAGGAAGTACCCTAAATATCTTTCCTAAAATGCTGCAAAAATTAGGGGATGATCCCTGGGCAATATATAGCCCAAATATGCAAAAATATTTGGTATGCACTTAGGGTTTCCCCACCCATTTCTCTGGTTAAGAATCTGCCTCAAACTTCATACTTTTAAAGTTGTTCATGAAATGTTTTCAATAAATTTCACCCAGCCCAGTATAGGTTCACCTTGAGACCCTACACCTCAGGAACATCAAATTGGACCAAGCCCATCTCTTTTTCCCTTCCAAAACATCCACTTAAGTTTTGACCAGTACTGTTTTTCCAAAAATTTACTCGGAGCAAGTTTCGAATTTTGAAGAACTCTAGTCAGCAAAGTTGCCACATTTTGCGTTTTGCACACAAAGATCAAAACCTCACTCAATTTGGAGCAAGGAGCTGCGAGAAATGGGTCGTTGACCACTTCTGGAGTGCTCTGCACAGTGGTGACCATCTGTCACCACTGTCGAACACCTGGCCGAGCGGCGCCGCCGCGTCCCGCCCGTCGCCGTGCAGCCCCCCTTCGCCTCTCCCCGCGCCCAGCCAGGCCCCCCCCCCCCCCCCTTCCTCGCTTCCCCTGCCTCCACGCGTCGCCGGAGACGCCGCCGTCCGCTAGCCTCGCCGCGGCTAGACGACGCGCCGCGCAGCACAGTGGCTGTTGTGGCCGCGTGTCGGCAGCCCGCGCTCGAGCGAACCGTGCCCCCCCTCCCCTGTGCGTCCGAGGAGCTCCCCTCCACCCGCTGCCGCCACCAGCTACCCGACGCACCGCTGCTACACCATCACCGCGCCGCCCGTCGACACGCCGTGGCCGCCAGAGCCTCCCCTCCGCCTGCAAGTGCCACGCCACCCCGAGCCTCTCCACGGGAGCGCAATCTTCGTCGTCCAGCACATCCACTCCACACGCACGACGCCGCACCGACGCTACACCGACGACGCCGAGTCCGCTCCGCCACATCTCCGGGACATCGCGTCCATGCCCGTGACGGCCACCACCTCCTCCCCTCGCTATAAGAAGGCTACCCCGGCACCTCAGAGCACCACACCACCTCCACCTCGCTCCCAATCACCCCCCACCGCAGTATCGAAGCCGTTAGAGCACCACATCGCCGGAATCCAGTCCACCACCGCCGCAAGGAGTCCGCCGATTTCTTCGCCGTAGAAGTCACCCAGACCAATTACCTCCACCCACATCCCCCTTAGCCCATGGAGAACCCGTAGCCACCCTCGCCGGAGCCAGCCGTGGCCGGAATCGACGTATCCATCGTCGACGGATTGCCGGAGCCGCGGCCGTGGAAGCTCTGCTCACCCCCGACCTTCCCAGCAAGCGCAAGTTCGCCGACGAGCTGCAGACCGCCTCCCCGAGCCGCCCAGCACCCTCCCCCTCGCCTCCCCTACCCCCTAGCCACCGGAAAAGCACGCCGGAGACCTCGCCGGAGTTGCACAGTACCCGCGTCTAAACACGCGCGTGATAACGGTTTAAAACCGTGTCACTGACGGGTGGGTCCCGCTGTCAGATTTTTAATCTTTTCCTGAACCGTTTTTCTGGTTTATTTTCTAATTGAAAAAGGGCAGAAATTTGGTCAAACTTTGAACTGCAAAATCTCTCTCAAAAATGATCAGAAAAATGTGAAACCAATTTTGTCGGCTTAGTTTGATTTTTCTCTTTCCAATGGAACCAGAAACAATTTATTTGGAATTATTTGGTTTTGCATTTATTTAAAATCATATAGGAGTTGTTTTGATGCATTTTTGTCCTGTGCTTTTAGATCCAAACCCCTCCGACGGAGTAGAAGTTATTCTCGAACCCGAAGGCAAGCCACCAACCCAACTTCAAACTTGGTCGACTTAGAAGTTATTTGTCTGTTGAAATAATGTCAGCTGCACATCGCATGTCATATTGCATGTTAACTTTCTGCACTCTATTATATTGTTATCTGTGCAACACTCACACTTCCGGGGCAATGGCAGGGCCTCCCGCCTCAGCCAAGGAAGTGGGGGAAATTATTACAACTGTGCGTCTCGCTTTGCGGGGCTTTGTTTGGATTTTTCCACTTCTTCAGCGCCGAGGTGAGGTGCGGACGAATGTCGGCTTAGGATCCTCGGGGTTGGGGGCATTCGTGTTAGTTGCCTCTTGTTCCACCGTCGAATATGGTTGGCTTAGGCCATCCGGACTGCGATGCTGGGAGCTGACTTTTCCGTGGTTCTTTTGCCGAGATTGCTGACACCACGTCGAGGTAACCTTCGAGTGGAATGGATGCTCTCTCATTTTTATGAGTGCTTTTCGGTTATTCCTTTACGGTGACACTCACACTTCCGGGGCAATGGCAGGGTCTCCCGCCTCAGCCGAGGAAGTGGGGGAATTATATGCTATCATTGTTATTGTTTTATCACTAACCCCCGAGTAACACCGGCCGGGTTGCCCGCCACCGTCACCCGGGTATTATTGTTATTATTGTTATGTTGTTGTTTATTCATGCAAGTATTATGTTGTTATTGTTATATGCTTTGCTTGTGTTGCTTGTTGTTGGTTGGAAACTGGATATAAAATTTGACTAAGAAGATAATCACCTCCCTCGACTAGATTGAGTCACTTAGTGCCACTCACCAAACACCTCGCACAACCATGCGTCGTCCGTGTGGGCGGACCATGGCCGGGTATTTTATCAGCCTCCTTTGATGCCACCCCTTTGGCAAGTCTAGTCGGTTACCATAGTTGGTCGGGGCTAGGCTTGCGAAGGTTCCGGAGCTAGGCGTCGCTCATAGGTTGGGGACGTGCCGGATTCACTTCTGCATAAGGCATAGAGTTATGTCGGTGGCTATACAGGGAGTGTCTTGGTGGAGTAAACGACTGTGGAAGTACAGGTTTGTGCTGCCGCCATGGTTGGTTCTAGTACTTCGGTACCGGCGGTACAAGCCTAGACTTCAGCGTGTGGACAAAAGTTGCAACCTCTCGAGAGTGTAATCTAGATTCTAGCCCTGTCCCCGGGTTATGGGACTTGTTTGGGTCAAGTCACACTAGGGGTCAGTCCAGTCGACTTGGGGAATTAATTAAGTTGAAATCAGCGAACACAGGAAATTGTTGTGAGTCTAAGCCATAGTTGGCTAAGGACTCGGGAATTTGTGTTTAAAGCCAGAGTTGGCTAGAGGCTTGATAGCCTAGTTGTGTTGTGGGTTGTTGAGTGAGAAACGTGATCTCACTCGATGACATGGAACTCCCCTACAAAGGTAAGTAGGTAAGTTATGTCCAACCGTTAAGCTTGGACTCACCCTCGCATCCGAACTCTTGCCATGTTACTTGCTGAATCATGCCATGCCATATAGGTAGACCTTGTTTGCAATTGGGCTGTTGTCTTGCGAGTACTTCAAGTACTTACCTGGCTTTTCATGTGGCCAGACCCTGCTGAACCAGTCGCCGAGTACCCGCTCTACGAGAACTAGGAACCCGTATTCCAGGCAGAACCCTGTGGAGTAATGCCCGCTGTCGCCACGCTACCGTCTATGCTTCCGTTACGACTTCCGCTAGAGGCCGATGTTAGAAAAATAATGTACATACTGTTGTGTGCGCCGTTGCGCCAAAGCTGGGGCCTCACCCCGTGTTGTAATATGTTGTATCTGTCCGAACTCGAAGCCTTTGAATAAATTTGGTTATGCTTTTGTATCAAGCTGTCATATAACCAGTGTTTCTGGGACTGGTATATGGGGTAACTCGATCATCTGGATCGGGGTGCCACAGGTCGCGTGGTGTACTAAGACAGGAACCTGGAGTCGGTCAGGTGGGTTGTGCATTAAGATGGGATCTGGAGTCGGCCGGGGATTGTGCATTAAGACAGGAGGCTGGAGTCGGCGCGTCGAATAAATGGGACGACGAGTTATGGAGGATCGGCAATAGTTGTTTTCCTTCGAGCATTTCGTCGTTGTCTTTGCTTGAGAGTGTCAAGAGACGAGTCACTGTTTTTTTCGTGTTTCGGGATCGTGTTGGAGCCGGATGCAGTGTACAGTTAGGACTTGCCATTTCGTTTTTATCTACACGTGACGGAAGGAATTAGGCTGCCAGATTTTCAAAGAATGATTACGGTCGGGGGCCATGTGGAGAGCTGGGACAGCACTAACACGGTAGACAGTACGTTTTTTTGTTTCTCTCGTGTTCGATATGCTTTTCGAGTCGGCTGTGAGCCTGTGAGGACGTGATAGAGCCCTCATTTTGTGCTGCCTTACTTTGCTGAAATCGTCTTCTCTAATGAAACAGGTGAAGTCGGCAAATGACGTTATCTCTCGAAAATCATTTCGATATTTCTTGTGCTCTTTCGTTTTATTTAGTTTGGGTTTTTCTGATGATCCGTGTGGTGAGTTAAGAGGTGGTGCATGTAATACGAGGCACTTCGTTCTGATTTCATGTGGAGAGCTGGCACGGCATTGACACGGTAGACAGCACATTTTTCGCGTTCGATATGTTGTTCGAGTCGGCTCTGAGGATGTGGTGAGTTTTAAAAAATAAAAATAAATGGCTTTATTACTTAAAGTTAAGTATTACACCCGGCCTCTGCATCACAAAAATGCACACATCCGCAATCCAAGTAGCAACATAAAAAGTAAAAGAGCACTAGACGTAATACAATCATGAGAGAATAAAGTAAAACGCCAGCACAACAGATGACAACGATCGCCTATGCAGCACCAATCCAGCGATCAAGCGACCATCCATGACGGGTAAAAATATCCCTCGCCACCTCTTCCAAACGTGCACATGGCTCCGTAAAGAGGCCTCGATGTCCCTCCCGTTGTAAGGTGGACCATGAACGGAGAATACTTGTGCACCTGTAGAGTACCTGTAAACGAGAAACATCTTTATCGTTAAAAACCTTGTCATTTCTATTTAGCCACAGCGATCATATTACGGCTATCGCTCCCACCCTAATAACGGTTTTATACTTTCTATCAATCCCATGAAGCCAGTTGCCAAAAACATTAGCCACAGACTTTGGTTGATATAAGTTAGACGCTATCTGGATGGATGACCATATAGAACGTGCGAAACTACACTCGAATAATAAGTGTTTTATTGTCTCATCTTGTGGACAAAACATACACTTCGTACTTCCATGCCAGTTTCGTTTAACAATGTTATCCTTAGTTAGAATGACACCCCTACGAAGATACCACGTGAATACTTTGATTTTAAGTGGGATCTCCATTTGCCATATTTTTTTATTATCATCGACTGGCACATCGGAATGTACTAGCGCCCTATACATGGAATCCACGGAGAATTTTCCATTCGCACAAAGATTCCAACGAAATTCATCAGGACCTTGTGTGAGCTGTACCGAATTCAGCCTTACCAACAAGGAGTTCCAAGACGAGAGTCTTGGCCCAATGAGATCTCGCCTGAACGTCACGTTCGGAGGAGAAGATTGCAAGACAGTGGCAATCGTGTCTCCTTTATGACGAACAATATTGTATAGGGCTAGATATTGATCCCGGAGGGTAGTGTTACCTAACCATTTATCCTCCCAGAATCTAATCTCAGAACCATCCTTAATATTAAATACTCCGAAGCGAAAGAAGTGTTTCTTTGTCGCCATCAGACCGGCCCAAAAGTGGGAATCACCAGGTTTCCAGTACACATGTGAAACCGCCTTTGTTCCAATGTATTTTCTCTTAAGAAGCGTTTGCCATATCCCATCATCGCTAAGCAACTTAAAAAGCCATTTACCTAGGAGAGCTGAGTTCTTAACGTTAAGGTCTTGAATACCCAGCCCACCCTGATCCTTAGGCCGGCAAACAACATTCCACTTAGCCAATCTATATTTCTTTTTCTCGCCATCTCCTTGCCAAAAGAATCTTGATCGGAAGTAATCCAATTTATGCAAGACTCCTTTTGGTATTTGGAAGAAGGAAATCATATACAGTACCATGTTAGTTAGGACTGAATTAATGAGAACCAATCTCCCACCAAGAGAGAGCAATTTTCCTTTCCAACTAGACAGTCGAGCTTGAAGACGTTCCTCGACGTGGCGCCATTCCGCATTAGTCAATTTCCGATAATGTATTGGTATGCCAAAATACATTATTGGAAATTGACCTTGCTCACAGCCAAATATGTCGGCATACTGAGCAGCTGCTTCCCGAGCCTCACCGAAGCAAAACAATTCACTCTTGTGGAAATTTATCTTTAATCCCGATAATTGCTCGAAAGCTGATAATAATAATTTCAGATTCGCAGCCTTATCTAGATCATGTTCCATAAAGAGAATTGTATCGTCTGCATATTGAAGGATAGATAATCCACCATCGACAAGGTGAGGAATCACACCTTCAATTTGCCCATCCGTCTTTGCACGTTCAATCATGATCGTTAACATATCCGCCACTATATTAAATAGTATAGGCGATAAAGGATCACCTTGCCTTAATCCCTTTTTTGTTTGGAAGTAGCGACCAACATCATCATTGACTTTTATGGCCACGCTACCCCCGAACACAAAATTCTGAATCAAAGCACACCACTCGTCCGAGAATCCTTTCATTCTCAGAGTCTGTAGTAGGAACGGCCATTTAACCTTATCATAGGCTTTTTCAAAATCGATTTTGAATATCACCCCATTTAGTTTTTTCGTATGCATCTCATGTACGGTTTCATGGAGGATGTGGTGAGTAGTTGTCGGATGACGTATCTCTGGGAAACGAGGCTCATGTCGGTGGGACGTGAGGTACGATGTCGATAAAACGTGAAGCTGAAGTTGGTGGAATGTACCGGGTATTAAAAAATGTTTCTATGTGGTGTCGTTTGTCTCAAACCTAATGTAAATCCTCGCCGATATAAATTTCTTTAAGGCTTTCGAAGGAAGGAACGTGTCTCCGAAGGTTGTCATTTCGTGCTTGCTGTATGACTGTGGGTGGGAAGCCGACTGCCTGAATTCCCTGGAGTCGGTGGGATCGCGGAGCAGTGAGACGGAAAACGTCTGCCCTACCGACTCCCGGGATTCGACCGGTACCAACAAAAAACGTATCGGTCTGGTGACAGCAATAAACATGACCGCGGTACTTACTAGACGCGGCGTGGGTAGGCGATGAGTCTGACGGTTCGAGTGGCCTGTGCCGTCTTAACGGGTCGAGTGGGTGTTCTTGATCGTTTTTTACCGAGGCGTGCGCAGCGATGCTGTGTGTGTGTGATCCATCGGTCAGACGAGTTGGATTCGCTGGCACACGATTAATAAATGCTGTGTTTGACCAACGATGTGTTGTGTCGGTCCTCTCCGTGCGCGTTCGCACGCCCGTCGGCTTACTAGTGGATCGTGATATGGTCTTTTTCTTTTTCTATTCTTTTCGGTGTTTCTTGTTCTGTTTCGTATATGTTACCACGGGTCATGGTAATTAATGATGAAAGAGGGTTGTATGAGTCGTGCACTAAATTTGTCGTACCGGTTAGTTTTTTTTAATTGTCATAACAGTTACTAGAAGACATCGTCGGTCAAGCCTACTGTCGGCTGCGGAAAACTCGTCGGTCCAGCGTAGTGTGTCAGCCTATGCTTCTCCGTCTTAATGCCCCGTATGATCACGCTGGCTCCTCCGTCTTAATGCGCCGTCCGATCACACGCCGACTCCCTAGAGTTGGCATTAGATGAAACGCGAGAACAAACCTTGGTGGTTGTTGTTGGCTCCTATTGTCGTAGATATCCGCCGGCTCCAGAAGTCGGCACGGAGAGCGATTCGATATTATTCTCTGCCCACGTATTTGCTGACGAGGGCGATTTGTCGGCTTCTCGGCATGCTGTTGCTGTTCTGATTGGGATGTCTTTGTTTCTGGCGTAGGAGTTTGGTTTGGTAATGTCGTTCGGTTATTAAATGGTTGCTTCGTATTCTTGCTTACCTCTGTCGGCTTGCCAGGGACGATAGGATGGGTTGTGATGCCCCAAAATCGGTACTATGCAGATTTAAGCAATCCAGCCAAAACCCGCATAATAACGATCTTAGGACGCCCACCAGACATAACGTGCACGCCGAAACATGCACGTTATGTGGGTGGAATTGTGATAACATTACAACAGTTCACGAAACAATCCGCAACAACATCACTACACCACGGTAGACACTTGCCGACAGAACCATCTGTCGGCGAAGGCCCCCTACGCCGACAGATAATCAGTTGGGAAGAGATACGCCGACAGAAGATAAAGAGTCGGCGCAAAAGCAGTCGGCGAAAGTTTCGCCGACACATAATTAACATGCCGACGGACGATATGTCACCGTTTGTCACACCTTCGCCGACAGATAGCATGTCGGTGACCAACATACCTACGGCGACAGATCATGTGTTGCTGTGGCTCCCTCTCTCCGCAACAACATCACTACACCACAGTAGACACTTGCCGACAGAACCATCTGTCGGCGAAGGCCCTCTACGCCGACAAATAATCAGTTGGGAAGAGATACGCCGACAGAAGATAAAGAGTCGGCGCAACTTTCGCCGACACATAATTAACATGCCGACAGACGATATGTCACCGTTTGTCACACCTTCGCCGACAGATAGCATGTCGGTGACCAACATACCTACGGCGACAGATCATGTGTTGTAGATGGCATGTAGGTGTAAGTATACCTACATCGACATGTAATTGCAGGCATGTTCTACAGTGAAATAAGCATGCTACATTGTTTTTGCCCTCGTTTTGTGTGTCAAAATTACAATGCATTAACTCAGTCCATAGGTCCTCATCACTACACAGCAGTAACTTTACACAACATTATCCCAACAGGATAACAATGATAATGCTCACATTCACAAGTATTCAAGTTGTTACATGCAGTTGCACAAATCTATGTACTTAAAACAAACTCATCACAGATCCCAGGTAAGATAATAAGCTACCATTTTTGCTCGGGAAAAAAATTTAAACTACATAGTAATGTAGTATCTATTCTAGAGCATTCAACAAAAGTAGATCCATCTGCTAATAAACATTGAAGCAGTCCCAAAAGCCATGAAACCTCCATCTGTCTAGACCACTTGGACTATCGAATTTTGATGTACCTGCAAAGATACATCCAATAAGGATCAGTATGTTGCGTGGTATTTGAAATGTTTCAACAGTAAACAATTTCATAGTTTGACTGGAAGATCTTACTGCTAAGTAAAGACAATATGGCTAGAGAGCTTCCCGAACAAGTTTTTGCAGTATCTATTTCTGTATTGCAGCACGATGTCTGAAACAGATTCCAAGACATAGAATATTCGAGTAATACCTAGAAGGATTCATAGTCTGTCCAAGAACAAGACAAATTAAAACCAATAAAGGCTACAGTTCCAAGAGAACAGGAGAACCAAGTATTGAAGTTTAACAGTTACCTTTTTTGCACGGACAGCAACAGAAAACATATCATATTCTGTATATTAAGATATAAGGAAATTACATCAGGAAAAAATTGGTCAAGCTCCAGAAAATGTTTTGTTGGCTCTGAAACTTGTTTTAAATGCAAAACCAGCTGCTCTACAATTTAGAAACTAGAGCGGATATCCCAAATTTAAAACTATAGTTGTCATGAAGATACCTTCATCCTCTTTTTCTTATGCTAGCATTATGTGCAAATTTCATTGGCGCAAGTTTGAAGCGACTCTTGCTGTTTATCTGTACCACCTGCACAGTCATATTCCAGTCAACTTCATTTCAGTCTCAGTCTTAATTTCTGCATCGTTTGCCATTTTTTCTTCTGACATTTTGATCTTTTATGAACTCAACGTCCATGAATTTTAAAAGGACACAATGATAGAATGAACAAAACAAATAACCCAAATAAAAATGATAATTTACATGTTATCATGATTTACCTACAAGAAAAGGTTCTATTCATGAATTTTAAAAGGACACACATGCACCACCATTTCAGTAGATAATAACTAGAATAGAAAATTTAGACATGCTTTTGTCGGGTTCTATTCATGAATACGTCAGAGACGTTGTACTCAAGACAAACCTATAGTGAAGTGCAACAAACAGCAGAATGTGCAGTTTCAACCAGCGTGAGGCCGTGAATCCAAAAAATTGTGTCCTGATGGGGCCAAACTGTATACACGTAATATTATGTCAGATATTGACATGTCTTGCACTTCTGCTCACATGTGCAAGTGTTATACTGATGATTCAGTTTAGTTAGGTCACTGGTAATATTCCAGACTGAGTAATGCAGCCAAGTTCTTACTACCAAGACACTAGACGAGCAAAAGAAACAATAATCAAGATTTCATCACTCCGCTTCGTTCCATAATACCACAGATTTTTCATATCATTCACCTTGCGACAACCCAGAAAAAAGCACAGCTGGACCTAGCAGTGAACTACACATGGGATTAGCTGCCGGGAAGAAGAATAGCACCAACCTGAGCAATCTGGAAGGGGACGGTCGGAGTTGTGGTCAGCAGCGTCGGGGAGGCACGCGGCGTATGATGCCGCGGTCGAAGGAGATAGGGAGCGCAGGGGGCAGACGAGCCGCGGTCGAAGGAGATGGGGACTCCAGCCGGCAGACGAGGTCGCGGTTGGCGGGGCCGGGAGTTCCGCGGAGTACGGGGTCGCAGTCGAAGGAGATGGAGAGCGCAGGTAGCAGACGGACCGCTGGCGGTGGATCTAGGCGAGGTTGTGTGAATCGGGGACGGATCTGTGGCAGAGGCGAAAAGAAGAAACGGCGGCGCGGTGGCGTTCATGCGGAGCTGGCTAGGTTTTCGGTTCGGGTCAGATACTCAGATTGGGGATTTTGGGGTAAGGTAGGAGGAATATGCGCGCGTTAGTCACGCGAAATTTTGGTCTCTCGCGCGCTCAGCCACATGTTTTTCCCCATCTCGCGCCGGTATTTTTCCATGTCCTTTTTTGCTAGCCACGTGTCTAGCTACGCCGACACTTATTGTGTCGAGCCCCTACATCTGCCGACACATTCTTGGTCGCTATACCCTTTGCCCGTAGACCATTTGTTGCTATGTGATTACCGACACTTATTCTGTCGCCAAGCCTATGCCTTTTCCGACAGTTCTGTTGATGGCAAATCCTTAAAGATACATCGACACATAACCTGTCGGCCCTTCTAGGCCTTTGCCTACACAATTGTGTCGGCAAGTGTTGACCGTGGTGTACAACAGAAGGAGAATATATATATACAAGAACGACTCAAAACGAGTCAAGATACAACTGATACATTACAAAGATACAAAGCACAACGAAAGCAAATTAGTATCCGACTACGGACAAGATACAAATTTGGACTAAGAGTCCTGAAGATAACGATGGCGTCCATATCCCTGCCCAGGCCGAGCCAGCGGGATTCCAAGCTAACGTCGTCAGACTTCAAACCTGTTGACTGCACATAGAAGTACAACCCAAAGATGGGTCAGGTACACCAGCCTGGCAAGCAATGCTCACAAGATACCAACACAAAGACTACCAAAATATGGGGAGGTGGACTGAGGCGGCAACAACAGCACTAAACAACCTATAGAGACACTCTACAACTTTCGACTACAAGAGAGGGATAAGAGAGCGTGTCGAAACCACTAGCTTCTAACACCAAACATAACACTTCCCAGATTAACCCCCTCAACCAAGTATGGGGAAGCAATCGAGGAAAACTCACACAGTTGTCAGTTTTAGTTACATCTTATTGTGAAAGTAAGTATAACTTACTAGTCAAGTTAATTAGAATCATTAGGTGTAAGTTGTCTATGATCTTGTTAGCCAGCACCTTCACCAAGTCGTCCATAACTGCGGACACGGCTTTTCGAAAAGATTTATCCCTGCAGGGGTGCACTACTGTTAACCCATACACGTTCGATCAACCCAGTAAAAAGGTAGGGTCTCACAACACTACTCTTCCCTTCACCGCAACAAGTCCAAGGAGCCACGGAGCTATGCTGGTCCCGGCCAGAAAGGTGAAAACCACACCCCTCCGCACCAACAGGCCGCGCCCTATATGCATGTAACAAGGCATACCCGCCAAAGTAAAATACTACACTAGTATCAATGCATATGAGACAAATGGAAAGCCCGAACTAGGTGTGGCCCCTGGACAAGCTGAAGTTCCGGTCAAAGTCGAGGGGGATTCCATAAGATCTCCCACATGTGGGTAGCGCACTCGCATTGGATCCAGGGACAAGAACTGAGGTCCTAGTGCGGCACTTAGCAGAACAAATCACCACGCATGGCCTTCCGCCGGGTGTCTTATCATTTAGTTCATTTCCCACAAACATTAACATCATTTTTAAGTAAGGTGAGCCAAACTATCATACTAAGCAGGTGAAACATAAGATAGACCAACTTGCAACAACAGACCTAAGCATGCAACTACGACTCGCAAGGCCAACAGTAAACAAGCAACATGGTGATAGGATGTGGGGTAAGGCTATATATGTCTGCAAGGTAAACATGTATAGGATCGAGACACGAGAATCGTAACATATGGATAGCAATAGATCAACGGCAGGAATGGAAGACAATGTAATGGTAGCAAGTGAGCAAAGCTTGCCTGGAATCCAGCAAGGAATAAGAACTTGTCGTTGCTCACATCATCTCAACGTCCTATTCGCGAAGACGCAACAAACTCTGGAATGAACAGCGGATGCAACACTTACTACTACGACAAAAGATCCAGCATGATCAGGAGATGATGCATGACAGGGCAAAATGCAAGAGCGATGCAACTTAAGCCAAATTAAACGGAACCAGGATTCCGACAATTAAAATTAAGGTTCAAGTTATTTATCTAACCACCAAATTAAATGTTGATTAACAGTTTAAGCAAGCCATGGGTGATCTACACAAAATTAAATAGAATAGGGCCATAATTAATTAATTACCCCAACACATTCCATATTAGTTATTTAGGTGATATTGCAAAAGATCACTAAGTAACAAGCTATATGATGCAAACATGATCATGGATGACATATTAATATTACTTGCATTTTTCTGATCAAAATAGATATATAACTTGTATTGTTTGGATTTATAAAACAGGAGATACGAAATATACAAGATTTAAGCAATTTCTGTAAAAAGCAATTTATAAAAGCAATTTCTGTAAATATACAGGAGGTTAGTTATCTGCCGCTCACAGGAGATGGACAAAGAAAGATCTCAAAAAACAGGGAAAAGGGTTGATTTTATGGTGGATGGGAGTCGAACTGGGGCTGCAGGAGGAGGAGCGAGCTGACAGCCACTGGCTACCGCTCGTTTGAGATTGAATCAGAAGCTGATAGATAATGAATCAAAGCAGGGACGTGAACTGAACTTTGACAGGAAAGTGCAGATTTCAGAGCAGAGGCGACGCCGACGAAGAGGATTGGCCGTGGCTGTCGATTCCTGGCCGGCGGGCGCGAGCTCGTGAGGGTGCAGGGTGTGCGGGCGTGGTGTGCGTCGGGTGGGAGCAAGCAGATCGTGCAGGAGACAAAGGAGAAGGCCCAAAGGCTTGAGCTTGAGTTCGGCCATGGCGCCATGGCGGACAGAACTTCAAGAACGAGAGAGGCGACGGTCCAGGATGCAATTGACGAGGTACAAGACGGGAATTGGAGGAGGAGCTCACGTAGGAGGTTCTTCAGTAGTCGTTCGTGCTCGAGGAAGCCCGTCGTCGCCGTAAACGAAGATGTCTTGCCGGTGGTCGTCGTGGACGTCGTGGAAGAAGTTGAAGCGTGCGGCCATCCTGGCTCCGATTCCTTGCGCGAGGACGACGTGGACGACGAGGCGCTGCTCCAGGGCTTGACGACGCTCCTTCGGGAGCTCCAGAGCGGCGGTGCGACGAGGAGGTCCTCCGGTGGTTGTTCTCGCTCGGGAGGCAGTGGAAGAAAGGAGAGAAACAGAGGTGGAAGAAAGAGAGGCAGAGGAGAGAGATAGCGGCGGCGCGAGGAGGGAGAAAAGGGAAGTAGCTAGGGTTAGCAGGGAGGGCACCGGAGGGGGCTAAAAGGAGGAGGGGAAAGACAGCAGCGGCCATCCCATCGTCCAAGAGGCGACGTGGACAACTCATGTCCATGCCGTACAGGAAGAAGAAGCACAGCAGAGATGGGCTTCGGTGAGATGGGCCTGAAGAGAGATTCGAGCCCTTTTCCAATTACCAGAATTTTGGTAATTAGCAAAAGATAAAAGAGAGGAAGATAGATAAAAGGATAGAAAAGAGGGAAAAAGATTTAGAGAACACAGAAATACAAGAGAGATAAGGTTATACAAAATAATTTACAAAACTTAATTTTGATTTGAAATAGTTTTGCAATTATTCACAATATATTATTTTGGGTTATTTAAAATAGAAAAGAGGGAGAAGGATTTATTATTTGCAAAACAAAATAAGATTTGCACGAAATAATAATTTGATTTATTTATCAAAACATGCAAGGTGATAGAATGCATGATGATGCGAAAAAGAAAAACAAACAAAATCTAATTGGGAAAATCCCGGGACGTTACAGCTGGGTAATGAGAAGAAGATAAGAACCGGTCGAAGAGCAAGCGTGTGGCAGGGACGATAGAGTTTGAGTAGCAGGTGTTCTGGCTATTTAATTGTTTATCGTCTCGGAAATCGAGTTGTCATGATGCTCGTGTTTCCTTCTCGTGGTGGCTGTGGCGAGGGTATGTGTCTAATCCTGAATATGTATTTGACCAGAAATTTTTTCTGGATGAGTTTAAAGGTAGCGGGTGGCAAACATTGATTCGATAGGATGAGTCCTGTCAGCATCATCTTTCGCTACCCATTAAAATATAAAGCATTACCTTTTAATTTGCATATCTTAATTTTTTAATTGGATTTAATTGATCTCGTCGTTAGATCAACCATTTAATCCACCGGCAACTGACATGTTAGCCCCACATCAAGAAACCCTGCATGTCAGTCCCCCTTTATGTAGCAAAGCAAATGACAGGCAGGTTGTCCGTGCAGTTGCTCGATGGAGACTCGTAGGACGCCTGGTCTCGGTTATGTTTGTACCGTGTTCGCACCGCAATCCGTGTGTGTCTCTCAAGCGCTCCGCACCGTTGGATCGTGCCGGCGCCCTGGAGCTGGCAGTTTGTACGGTGTTTGTAAGCCGGTAGCTATACGGGGTTGCTCATTTAGATCCTCGGTGATGTCCTTTCTCCCAGTCCCGTCATCGCCTAGAAAACCCCGTTCCTCATCTTCTTCGCTCCTTTTGGTCTCGATGGCGGGTGGTCCTTCACCGACGAACCATGCTGCCTATCGTTCCGGTGTTGTAGTGACGCATGACCGATGTGCCGCAGGCGATTCCGGTCATGAGTTCGCTATGGAGGATTTGTCGCGGATGTTCGGGTCACCTTCCCCTGTCTGTCCTTTCGTCCCGGAACTTTAGCGGTGGTTCAGGCGCCGCCGTCGGCATCGACGTCAGCAACGGTGGCGGCATCGACAGTGGCTAGAACGGTGGACGGGGCTTCCTCGGAGGCTTCTGCGGAGGAGCAATCCGTCTTGATGGAACCCCTGCCGGCGCCAGCGATTGGTTATTTTCCTATCCCCGTCGCGACGACCCCAGGGTCTTCTTCGTTCACGCCGATGCCATCTGTTGCGTCTACACCGTTGTCTGTAAGTGTATTTTTTTCCGGTGTTCTTCAATTTTTACCTTGTGGATGTCGAATTAGCAATGTTGCAATTGGCTAGAGTTGTTGTTTGTTTCATATGTGTGAATGGTTGTTGCAGGTGTACTATTTGCTGCTATTGCGGTGATTACCCTAAAACCTGAGTTGTCGTTGTATTTTGTGTTTGTTTAAGGTGTCGGACCGCAGGAATGTGCCCTTGGGTATCCCAATCAACCGATGTGTCGTTCCATCGGTGCTCTTCGGGAGGTCAGAGGAAGCCAGGGCGCAGGGTGCGTATGTCCATGCTCGTGAACAGACCATTGGTCACAAGGCTAGGGCACTGATGCCGCACCATTTCTTCGTACGGATCGACAAGAATAACATTCACATGTTGATTATCCCCAGGTCATTCCACGCGGTTTTAATGGGCTAGCTCGTGAGCCCGTTACCGTGTTACGTACCTGTGTCGGCCTGCAAGTTCTGTGATGAGTGGGTGGAGTTGAGCAGGCATGGCAACACGTTGGTGCTCGGAATAAATTGGCCGAAGGTTGTGTTCAGGTATAGCCTCGAGGAACACGATGTTGTCGTCTTCAAGTTGACTGCCACTGGATTTAAGTTGACGATCTACAAGAGCGATACCTGCACGGAAGAGTCGTTTAGGTGTGGTCTCCATGGCTAACTGATGCATGTAAAATGCATACATGAACTTTGCATTATATTACTTATATTTCAATCATATTTGCATCATATAAGGGTTATATCATTGTTTTATTTTGGGAATATTTCATAGTTTCCCTATTTTTCTGGAATTAACCCTGCACAGGCAGAAAACCATATTTTCTATATTTTGATGTTTCAGGGACCCAAACGACATCCAAATGACCTGGAAATTTACGAGCATTAGTTTTTGGAAGGAAAAAAGCGTATGAGCGAAGGAAGCGAACAAGCGGAGGCCCGAGAGCCAGGTTGAGTGGGCCCACGCGGCCAGATTCCTTGGCCGCGTGGGACCCATCAACTGGGGCCTCGTGGCTCCATTGTCGTCGATCTTTTTTCCCGAGCCTCCGTCTTGACCTAAAAACGACTATAAAAATAGTCCCCGACGCACTTCGGAAGGGAGCGACGCAGAAACACAGAAACCACGAAGCAGAGACCTAGAGTTGCAGATTGGAGGGGGGAAAACTCCGGCGGGGCGCTGCCGGTGTGGTCTCCACCTCCTCCAACGACTTCTCCACCATCTCCATGATGAACAGGGAGTAGTCCACCCCTGGACTATGGGTTTGTGGAAGTAACTTATGTATCTCTCCTCTCTTTGAGCTTCACTAATTAGTACCGTATGAGCTGCTGAACATGATTACGTTCATCTATGTAATACCTTTGTGGTGGATCTTTATATGAGTTAATATATGTTTGAGATTGCAATAGTTTTGTTTCAGTTATGAAAGTAGATGCATATTATGTACCCCGTTCTTGTTTACTTGTTTTGATCAAGCATGTGTATGAGAGCGTGTGAGGGGGAACGTGTGCATTAGTTGGAGTAACGGGGGGTGGCTAGTGCGGTGAACGTGAGAGAAAGTTCCGCGATCCACTTGGGTTTTTCCCTTACTTTGTTACCTCACTAGGGATAAAGAAAAATACCTTGCTACCGGAGATGTGGGTGTGACCATTGCCACTACTCCATGACTAGATCTAGCATGTTCTTATTTTAACTCCGTGTCATGAAACTTAATGCTATGCCCTGATTTATCTTAATTACTAAGGTGTTATGATTTAGTTCGCATCTTGGTGGAATATAAGAGAGATTAATAAACAAAAGATCTCTATGTTAGGACGTGATGCTGATACGTGCATTTTGTATCATCATTTATACAACTTTTAGTATCACATTAGAATGTTATTTGCATTGTTATATCATTATTTTTACATGTTTTAGATGATTTATGGGACTTTTATACAAAGTCCCTATTTTTGGTATTTAATTTCTGGGAGGCAGAAAACTTCCTTTTTCTTGTTTTTAATGTTTCAGGAGCTACAGGGACTCAAATAATAAAAGGGAAAATACCCAGCTGGTTTCTCGTCAGGAGAAAGGCAGTGGGAAGAAGACCGAAGAGAGGAGAGCCACGAGGCCCAAGTTAGGTGGGCCCACGCGTCCCAAGTACCTGGCCGCATGGAACCCACTAAGTGGGGCCTCGGGCACCTCCTCGCCTGGGGCTTTTTATCGACGCCTTCGTCTCGCCCGAAAAGTGACGCCCTAATTTTCACGAAACCAACCGAGGCCGCGGCGAAACTCCTGATTCCCTCCGAAGGGGATCAGATCCTGCTGCTCCGGAGCTCCGGAGAAGGGGGAAATCATCGTCATCACCTCTCCTCCTTGGCGTGGGAGGAGGCCTCTACATCATCACCATCACCTAGACCAGCACCATCTCCATCATCATCTCCGTGATCCACTCCGTTCCCCTCGTAGTTTGAGAGTTGCTGTACCCTAGATACTTGTCTTGTGCTACTATTCATGTTTGTGATTGAGTACTTGTCATTATTTGGTGGTGAAGTTATATTTTCAGATTGTGTTGTACCACTTATGCCACTGAATATTATCATGTTTGCACGTTGCGAGTAGTTCCCATATGTTCCTGAGGGCATAGGATGAATTGGCAATGATTTATATATAACATGTGTTGGTATTTTGTCAAGAGTTTATCTTTTATGTGATTCTATGATGGTGTTGTGCGAACGTCGACTGCACAACACTTCACCTATATGGGCTCATAGGAGAACACCGTAGTATAATGAATTGAGGGAGACTTGGGAGGACATGTAAACCTGGGACCGAATCATGAAGTTATATTATGAGGGTATTAGTATCGGGGACCTTAGAGTGTAATGCTATGGTAGGACTTTATGTCTTAATAATTCTTGTGCAGTCATTTACTTGGCCACATGATCCATCATAAGGGGTTGTAGTTTATTTATTTAGCTATACCTAATAATGGCTCCATCCAAAGAAGATTAAAACTAGACAAGATATTCAATGTGTTGTTTAATAAATCTCTATGCCTAGCAATATCCATGCCGTCCTCGGGAACGTTTTCCACATAAAAGTTACACATCACTTGAGCTTGTCCTCTTGCACTTAAGAGGATTGGGCTTTCTCTCTCTGAGAGCTTTGACTTGCTACTGTTTATTTTCTGCATTGCAACTATACAACCAAAAATACCAAAAACACTTGCATCTTTTTTTGTTTTATTTATCAATCTTACTAACCAATACCTTCAGCTCCTCGTGGGTTCGACAACCTTTTCTAATTGAAAGGTACTACAATTGATCTCCTGCACTTGGGAGTCATCAAGATACTTTTCTGGCGCCGTTGCCGGGGAGCGTAGCGCTATTGGTAAGAAGTTTGATAAGGAAATTTAAAAGCTGTTTTATCTAATTGTTACTATGGCATTTATGAATCGTTCCTCGCTGCACCTTGCTCTATATGACAGTGCTTATGCCACTACTCCTAAAGTGGTTGAAACTACTGTGTATGAGATACCTAAAGTGGGATTTAAAATTCGCATTGGTCATGTTAAAAGAGTTATGAAAATCCATTTACAGGTGATAGAACTAAGTCTGCACGTGAACACATGGAGTTAATTGAAGATATATGTGGTTTATTTAGACTTCCTGGTATTTCTAAAGATCAGGTAAAAAGGAAGTTATTATATTTGTCTTTATCTGGTAATGCTCGTGATTGGTACAGGTCTCTTGATGAAGAGGTTGCTATTGAATGGAATATCTTGAGGAAGGTTTTCTTTCTTAAATATTTTACTCCTAAAGAAGCTTATGAGAACCGCTGCTATATATTTAATTTCTGGCCACATCTGGAGAGAGTATTACTCAAGCTTGGGGGAGGTTAAAGGAACTCCTTCGCAAGAATCCTTGTCATGATCTTACAAGGAAACTTATATTGATAAACTTTTATGTGAGGCTACCGTCGAAGCACAAGGAAATTCTGGATAATTCATCTGGTGGAAGTTTTACTAATAATACTGAAGAAGAAGCATGTAATTTATTGGAGACTATTTCTAAAAATACTAGTCATTGGGATCTTGATAAAGGTAATGAGCCCTTTTTTGATTATGGATATTCATGTGTAGAGAACTTCTCTACTTCTATGTTGTTTAAAAATCTGAGTGATACTTTTAATCTTGATCCTTATGTTATAATTGATATAGCTAAAGGTTTTGCTGAGCATATCTGTGTTCCTCAAAGTGGTTTTGAAGTTTATGTTGAACCTGTTAAACAATCTATTGTTGTTCCTAAAGTTATTAAACAGGCAGCACCAGTGTCATCTGTGACAATTGAGGAGTATGTTGAACCACCTCCATATCCAAACAAAGTTGGTGTAGTACGAGACTACTAGGGTGGCCCGATCTTCACGGATTGATGGAGGATGTAGACGAACACACGCAAGAACACGAGGAACACGAAGAACACCAAGAAGAACGCCCTGAACGCAAGAACACACACACGATACAAGAACTGTTTCCCTTACCGGTCGGTTCAACCGGCCCAATAGAATCCACACGAAGGTGGGAGATCGGCAAGTAGATACAAGATGGGATCTTGGGTGGTTGTTTCTCCAACGGTCAACCAAACCGATCCAATAAAGTCACCCGAGGATGAAAGATTGGCAAGTAGTCAAACTACAAGTAGAGGTCTTGAATCCACAAGGGGATCTTCTCCACAAGGGGAGGAACCATCCCCGCAAGGGGGGGGGGAAGGAGACCGTCCTGAGGTGGGGAGCACAACTCTACTCTAATCTCAAAACATAGTCTATCCCTAGATCTAGCCAAGGGGTGCCTATTTATAGTGTTGACTAAAGGGGTAGGTGGGTGGATAAGATTACAAGGCACAGGGACCTTTTCAGCACGCAGGCTCGCCCGCCTCGGTAGTACCGGGCGTGCGGTAGTACCGGGCTCCGGGGCGGTACTTCCTGGAAAGATCGGCCGTGAGTCCAGTAGCTCCTGGGAGATGCGGTAGTGGTCGCGGTAGTACCGCGCCGGCATGTGGCGGTAGTACCGGGGCGGAGGACGCGGTAGTACCGGTGCGGACTGCCTCTTCGTCAGGGGTCACGTCAGGCGGCTGGTCCGGGCGGTAGTTTCTTCTTCCTTCTCCGTTTCCAAGCCACCGTCTTGTCGGACTCCATTCCTCTTGCGTCTTGGCCATCTTCCCGTGGACTCATAACCGTCATGACTAGCAATACGCAGGGATAATGGTCAAGTAGTATAACATCCAAAGGTGACATATAGTGAATCACATAGTGGAAGGAGTTCACCTTTGAGGTCCATTGTGACTTGGGATGTGTTGGAGTACTTGACATGGTGACGGTCGTATGTCGGGCTACATCATCTCCCCCCCTTTAAAAAGAGTCATCCTCGACTCTTGCTCATCATCATGGCAAGGAGGTAGATGTGTAGACCTTGTCGTGTGGTAGTCGGTGGAAATGATGTGGCACTTCTTCAATGTCGTTTCGCCTTTCAAGTAACCTACAAAACTCACAAGGAAGACGAAACAACACTCAAAGAGTAGCCAATTCTTGAAAGTCATCGCATGAGCGCTTATGTAGAAGGAAGTCACCTTAGTAAGATGTCGATGTGCTCTTCTTGTAAGATCTTCCGTCATAGGAATGCGTGGTTGAAGCAACTCATGGAGTCTTATCCAAAGGTACGACCTACACATCAAAGACCAAGCAAACCATGTGTGTGTAAGATAGAGGGGCATATCATCAATGACATGTCCATTCAAGTTCATTACACCATTAGCACA
This sequence comes from Poa pratensis, assembly GCA_947311845.1. Taxonomy (NCBI): domain Eukaryota; kingdom Viridiplantae; phylum Streptophyta; class Magnoliopsida; order Poales; family Poaceae; genus Poa; species Poa pratensis. Next base: position 113,702,930 of record CAMZMU010000041.1, on the reverse strand, counting down.
ACACAAATATGTGAAAGGTAAAGCATATGCAAGGTCAATGTGCAAGCAATTTCTCGAAACATCCTCAAAATGTGGGAACACAAAAACTCCATGAAAGTGTGAGAAGGCAATGGTAGCTATCTCTTTTTGAACCATATAATCATTATTGCACACAAGGCATTGGAAAGAAAATTTATCATCATACTTGATGCAATAAGAGGAGAGTTTGGCAAAAACACATAATGAAGAATGTCCAAAATATCATCATGGTGGCAAACAAAGCACATGAAAGAGCAAGTTTTCAACATATTTGTTGCAACACCAAATTGGTAGAAACCAATAAACTCATGACAAGACATGCTTAAAATGTCATTATGGTTGCAAACAAGCCATTGGGAAGAACAAGTGTTCATCCTACGTGGTGCAACACATAAATCATTCATGTGAAAGATCAACGAAACATGCTTGTCATAGGAGAGACCAAAAACACCATCATGATTGCAAACAAATCATAAGCAAGAGAAATTGTTCAACTTGTTTGATGCAAAACATGGGAAAGATTCTAGAGTTGGATTTGTTTCACAACTCACATGTATGCTCTCAAGAGCTCTTTTTGTCAACTCATGTGCAATTGAGGTTGACATCATCATGCGGTTACCGGCACACACAAGACACCATATGAAGAAATTATGTGCACGGTATATGAACACATCATCCATCATGAAGTGTCTCTTCATTTGCACATCATCAACCACACAAAAATCAATTGGAAAATATGACATATGTGGATGGTCACTATGCAAAGTGAAGGATGGAACAAGGTCCATAAGAAAAATCGAAACATCTCCAAAATGTGAGAAAGCTATGGGGGCAATCTCATTATCAAGCATTTCAACATTAGTGCAAGCAACACATGTGAAAGAGAAATTGTTCAACATGTTGCAAGCCACAATGGGAGATAAATATAAACATTCATAACAAGGCATGCTCATGGCAAAATCACCACAAATAGGTAATTCCACATGATCAACATTGGTTTCAAACAAAGTATCACAAGGGAATAAGAACGAATCATATGATGGGGCAAGAAAATCATCCATAGCATGCAAACAATCATAGTTCATCATGTCCACTAGCGGGATCATGGTCACATCAACACCCATACCTTTGTAGTCCCGCTCATGTGAAGTAGGTGTTGGAGTAGTAGGGGCTTCCATGTAGCCGACTTGTCCATCTTGAAGTAGACATGGGGTGGCATCATCATCATCATCCTCCATGTACATCTTCTCCATTTGAGGCACCGTCAAGGCGAGGAGTGACATCTCATCATCCATGGAACCTAGCATACAATGAGAAAACACACTAGAGTTAGAGGTTAAGTTGTTAGAAATCGAAATGGCCTCACAAGACCTATCAACTACCTCTCTCAACTCAAGTGGTGTATCACTCACTCCCTCAAAGTGAAAGCACTCAAACTCACATATGGTGGAGGCACTCAACTCACTCTCACTCTCACTCAAGTGGGCTAAGTGGCTCTCATGCTCACATGGGTTTGGTACCATCTCATAACTCAAACACAAGAGGGTAGGCTTAATGTTCTCAACTCCAAACGCCTCCAAGGTTGAAGGGATACTCCCATGCTCAACCTCCTCAACCATCGCGCCTCCAAAGGTCAATGCCATAGTGTAGGCATCATCACTCGACTCCTTTGCAGAAGGGAAAATCCCATGCTCGGCAACTTCACTTGGCGCGTCAAGCAAAGTGATAGGATCATCCATGCTCGCCTCCATGGTCGAAGGGAAAATCCCATGCTCGACCATCTTGTCACCATCTTGGTCACCTTCTTGTTCACAAACTTGGCATTCCCACATCAAGTGACCTCTTCTATTGCATAGTGGGTACAAGAGATTGGGACATTCTCGCGGATCATGGTCTTGGCCTTAGAAATTGTCGCATAGGAGGTCTTCATCTTGCCATATGGGGGCTAATGTGGTGGTGGCACTTGGTGTAGACGTCATATCATGAGAAGTGCTTGAGAAGGGTGCCGACTTGGTTGTGTCCTCACAAATGTTGCCATGCTTCTTGGGGCGTCGACGTGAGCTTGACCGTTGCTCGAAGAACTTGTCGATGTCGGCCATGAACTCGTGAACAATAGCATCAACACAAGATTGAGACACCATAGGATGCGCCTTTGTCGCCATCTTCTTCTCATGTCGACGTTGACGCTCTTGAGTGGAGGGGTGTCGCCGAAATTCATTTGGATGCTTCTCCTCATGTTGACGCCGACGAGCTTGTTGCCTTGGCGACCTTTCTTGGAGCTTCCACTAGAGCTTGGCGAAGAATGTAGGCTCTTGGCAAGCTTGTCAATGGCGTCCTTGAGATTTTGGAACTTGGCATCTTTCTTGTGGCGCCTTGATGAGTTAGATGGGCCTTGACTTGGCTTGGCCTTGTCGATGCACTTCTTGGGACGCCGTCTTGTTGTCGATGTAGAGTGGCGAGGCTTGGCATTGTCCTTCTCATGGTGCCTTCTAGAAGTTGATGGAGAATGTCAAAGCTTGGCACTCTTGGTGATGTCCTTCTTATGGCGCCTTCTTGAATTAGATGGATCTTCATAGGATGGACTCATGGTGGTCTTCTTGTTGCTCCATCTTGAGCTTGAACCACAATGGGTTGTGCCATGACGCTTGGTGGTGCCGCTCTTGAACATGGTGGTGATGGGGGTCCGCTCCTCTTGCATGTTGTCGAAGTCGTCGCACATGCTACAAGAGTAGTAGTCGTAGACGTTCTCCACCATGTCATCGGTTGTAATCGTAGGAGTGGCGCTCCACCATGTCGTTGTTGTTGAAGTCGGTACCATATGTTGAGGCATGTGAAGACACTTGCGCCTCATTGTCGTTGGAGCTTGTGTAGTCGGAGTAGTTGTAGCGGAAGTCTTGGTGATGATCCATCATGTCATGGGGGCATTGTCAGTGTAGTCGTAGTAGTCCCCCATGTCCTCAAAGATTGAGGCATCATAGTCCATATGACTCATCGTGTAGTCGTTATCATCTTGGCCTCCATAGTCGTATTCGCTCTCCTAGACATGTAACCTCACAAGACAAGTGTATATATGTGGAGTGGAAAGGAACTAGAACACAACCTCTCACCTTGTAGATAGTATTGGACGTCGTGGACAACCAAGGGAAACTATCACAAAGTAAAATGCTTGTGTTCAAGTATCCAAAGCAAACTCCAAAACACACACGGCTTAAAAGTTGGTAGGAAGGTATGGTAGGTGGAAAGCAAATTGAACCAACCGGAAACCAAGATATTGTCAAAGCAAGTAGAGAACCACGATGATCACAAAGCAAATACAAGTCAATCTCAAAAGACAGGAATGTAGTTCAAGGAAACACACGCGCGGAGAGATAAATGGGACTTATGCAACCAAGAAGTGAGCTACATAACCATATGATCATAGCGAAGACTATAAGCTCGTGTTGCACAAGTACAAGGAGAGCCACTAGCTCGATTGCAATTTATTGGTGGGCTACTAGATTTGCACAACAATGCACCACCTACTAGATGTTCATCGAGCTTGCGCTTTCCTACAAGATATGGCAAGTGGTGTTTCTTTCTTTTGATTTGGCACTTTTTGCTTCTTTTCACTTTTGAGTCTTTTCCCTTGTGACTCTTTTCTATTTTGCACACTCACTTCTTTGATGCCAACACAAGATATATGATATATGAACTAGCGCACAACTTTTGCTCGGAAACTACACGGTGCAAATGTGCAAAGCCCAAGCAATCATCAGGAGCTAGCCTCAATAGAACATGGTAATCGCAAAGATATAGTGTGGCTCACAAAGGAATGGCAAGGGGTAAAGATTGGCGATGTACCTTTCGTCGATGTTCTTCACCCTTTGTTGTAGAAGCTTCTTGCTTCCCACAGATTTTGGTGGTGGTGGATTATGGAGCAACAGCAATGGTGATGAAGGCCTTGATCGTAGGTTCGAAACGAGCCAAAGAACTCCAAAAACGGAGTCCAAATGCACAAGATATGACCAAAACCGTATTCCAGAAATTCCAGTTTTTAGTAAGGGCGGTAGTACCGCACGAGGTCCGGTAGTACCGGGTCGGGTCGCTGTTCGTGCCCGAGACGCGAAAATGCGCGATCTTGGCAGAAAAATGGCTCGAAAATGGCCAAATCGGAGGGGAAATCGATGAAATTAGGCTATGGGAACGCAAAGGAAGGTAGATCAACTAGTTAAGCAATAGGTCTAGGGATCAAAACCAGCAAAAACGCACTCGAATCTCAGATCGGTCCAAAATCAAATTGGGGATATTTTTGGTGGAAAATTTTGAATTTCTCAAAATCAAAGAAAAATTTGGTGGATTTGGGGGTGGAAACACAAGTCAAATCCGTAGCAACCATGCTCTGATACCATATGGTGTAGTACGGGACTACTAGGGTGGCCCGATCTTCACGGATTGATGGAGGAAGTAGACGAACACACTCAAGAACACGAGGAACACGAAGAACACTGATACGTCTCCAACGTATCCATAATTTCTGATGTTCCATGCTTATATTATACCAATTGCTACATGTTTTATATACGCTTCATATCACTTTTATGCATTTTCTGGGACTAACCTATTAACAAGATGCCACAGTGCCAGTTCCCTGTTTTCTGCTGTTTTTGGTTTCAGAAAAGTACTTCTGCGAATATTCTCGGAATTGCACGAAACAAAAGGCCACGTCCCTATTTTTCCAGCACCGTCACGGAGTCCGAAGGAGAGACGAAGGAGGGCGCCGAGGTGACCAAACCACACCACGGCACGGTGGGCCCCCTTGCCGCGCCAGCAGGTGGTGTGGGCCCCTCGAGCCTCCACCGACGTTGCCCCTTCGCCTATTTATTCCCTCAGACGCGAAAACCCTAAAAGACCAAGCCATATTCCACGAAGAGTTCCGCAGCGCCGCCGCCATCGACGACAAGTTTCGGGGGACAGAAGTCTCTGTTCCGGCACGCCGCCGGGACGGGGAATTGCCCCCGGAGTCATCTCCATCGACACCACCGCCATCTTCATCGCCGCTGCTGACTCCCATGATGAGGAGGGAGTAGTTCTCCCCCGAGGCTGAGGGCTCTACCGGTAGCTATGTGGTTCATCTCTCTCTCCCATGGTGTGATCTTTATGTGATCATGGGCTTTGTAATCTAGTTGAATATGTGGATGCTACTCTTTGTCAATTATGCCACTCTAGAGGTTACTTTAATATGAACTCCGGTACTCTCCACGGTGTAAAGGTGATAGTGTGTGCACCGTGTGTGATTCCTTTATGACGTTGTGGAGCTTGTTTACTCCGGCTTGAGGTGTGCTTTTGTAGCCCTACACAATGAATGGTGTTTGTTATCCAACAAGAGAGTGTTTAAGAGTAGCTTTTACTTATTCAGTTATGAGATCATTGTTGAGAGTGTCCACTAGTGAAAGTATGATCCCTAGGCCTTGTTTCTAAGCATTGAAACACCGTTTACATCAAGTTCTGCTTCATGTTTGCTTGCTGCCATTTTTATTCCAGATTGCAATTACTACTTGTAATCATCCATATCACTTGTATTTCACTATCTCTTCGCCGAACTAGTGCACCTATACATCTGACAAGTGTATTAGGTGTGTTGGGGACACAAGAGACTTCTTGTATCTTAATTGCAGGGTTGCTTGAGAGGGATATCTTTGACCTCTACCTCCCTGAGTTCGATAAACCTTGGGTGATTCACTTAAGGGAAACTTGCTGCTGTTCTACAAACCTCTGCTCTTGGAGGCCCAACACTGTCTACAAGAATAGAAGCACACGTAGACATCAAGCTATTTTCTGGCGCCGTTGCCGGGGAGGTAAGCGTTGGAAGGTATCTCCTTTAGATTCTGCAATTATATCTTTTTGTTTCTTGTTTTTATTTTCACTAGTTAGGCTTAATGGAAAACAACAAAAAAATTAGAGATCTTTATGAACTTTATCTTGAGCTAGGACATGATGCTTTTGAAGAGAAAATTAAAAAACCTATGGAGGCTTGTTTGCATGATGGTAGCAATGGTATTACTATAAATTCTTTGAACACCATTATTGCCAATGCTATGGAAAACTCTAAGCTTGGGGAAGCTGGTTGTGATGAATATGATATTTTTAGTCCCCCAAGCTTTAAGGAGGAAATTTGCTTTGATGATACTTTGCCTCCAATATATGATGTTTATAATCATTGTGATATTTTCAGTCCACCTACTATTGAGGATATAGTTTATGTTGATTATGATATGCCTCCTATATATGATGTTTACAATGATGAATATGATATTTTCAGTCCATCTACTATTGAGGATAAAATTCATTATGATAATTCTATGCCTCCTATTTATGATGATTACAGTGATGGATGTGATACTTTTACTCTCACTATTACTAATGATATTGTTTATGCTTATGTGGAGAGTAATGATACTTTTATGCATGTGGATCATGATAAGAATGCTCTATGTGATAGCTATATTGTTGAGTTTATTAATGATGCTACTGATAATTATTTTGAGAGAGGAAAATATGGTTATAGAAATCTTCATGTTATTAAATATCCTCTCTTTTTGTTGAAATTTTTGAAGTTGCACTTGTTTTGCCTTCCTATGCTAGTCACTTTGAGCTTCATTGATTTATTTTCCTACAAGATTCCTTTGCATAGGAAGTGGGTTAGACTTAAATGTGTTTGGTATTTGCTTTCCTATGCTCTCTTATATTCAACTCTTATACATACGAGAGCATCATCAAAATTTTCATGCCTAGCTAAAAGGCTTTAAAGAAAAGCGCTTATGGGAGACAACCCATTGTTTTTATTTTCTGTTATTTTTGTTTTCTTTGAGTCAAGGTATTTGTTACTTCTGTAGCAACTCCTTTGTATCTTTATTTTATTGCATTGTTGTGCCAAGTAAAGTTCTTTATTGAAAGTTGATGCAAGATTTGGATTTCTGCGCAGTGACAGATTTTAGCTGTCACGGATTTGAGCTTATCTCCCTGTAGAAAATTAAAAAAATTCTGAGAAAAATCACGCATATTCCTGAGATATGTACGCAACTTTCATTATTTTAGGCCAGATCCATCTGAGCAACTTAAGTGCCTCGAAAAAATTCGTCTTCACGGACTGTTCTGTTTTTGACAGATTCTGCCTTTTGTTTTGCATTCGCTCTTTTACGATGTTTTAAGTGGATTTCTTTGCTCCACAAAGCATTGGTGGCTGTAGCTAATGTCCAGAAGCTTTAGGAATGATTGTATCATCACAGAACATGTGAATTTTTAATTATGCACTAACCCTCTAATGAGAACTATTTCGAGTTTGGTGTGAAGGAAGTTTTCGAGGATCAAGAGAGAAGGATGATATTATATGATCAAGAAGAGTGAAAAGCCTAAGCTTGGAGATGCCCCCGTGGTTCATCCCTCCATATTTCAAGAAGACTCAAGTGTCTAAGCTTGGGGATGCCCAAGGCATCCCCTTCTTCATCAACAAACTTATCAGGTCATCTCTAGTGAAACTATATTTTATTGGAGCGTCTGTGTGTTTTTATTTTTGTTTGAATAAATTCGGATCCTAGCAATCCTTGTGTGGGAGAGAGACACGCTCCGCTTTTTCATGTGAATACTCATGTTCTTCGCTTATATTTGTTGAGTATTCTTAACTAGCTACTGCAGTGCTTTTAGCTCCTGTTTTTCATGCATCTCTTCGAGCTGTTAGCACTTGTTTATAAATACTCTCTTGCTGCATTATATTATCATTTGGAGAGTTTATATTTAAATAAATTAATTGGTGTTTGTTTGGAAGAAAGAAAATACTACATGTAGTAGTTGGTATTGGAAAGACATATGCATTCTTGTAGATCATTGTCTTGTTTTGATTTGATGCTTTGCAATTGTTTTGAGCTCTCAAGTAGATCACGTTTAAGCTCTTGCATCATGTAGTTAAAGCCTAGTAGTGGAGAACTACTGTAGAGCTTGTTGAGACTTGTGATGTATATTTGTTTTCTCTAAGGTCTAGATATTTTCTGGTAAAATGTTTGAGCAACAAGGAAGACGGTGTAGAGTTTTATAATACTTGCAATATGTTTTTATTTAAGTCTTGCTGTACCGGTTTATACTTGTGTTTGCTTCAAACAACCTTGCTAGCCTAAACTCTGTACTGAGAGGGAATGCTTCTCGTGCATCCAAACCTTGAGCCAAAACCCATGTCATTTGTGTCCACCATACCTACCTACTATGTGGTATTTCCTGCCATTCCAAGTAAATACTTCATGTGCTACCTTTAAACTATTCAAAACTTTATTACTCATTATTTGTGTCAATGTTTTATAGCTCATGAGGAAGTATGTGGTGTTTTATCTTTCGATCTTGTCATTTACTTCTGACAGACTCCAATAACTTGCAAAAAGAGCTGGCAAATGGGGTGCCCAGTCCCGATTAATTACAACCTTCATTAATAATTCTCTTCACATGTTTTGCCCTGATTTATCAGTAAGCAACTTAATTTTGCAAATAGACACTCCTCCATGGTATGTGAAAGTTGGAAGGCACCCGAGGATTCGGTTAGCCATGGCTTGTGAAAGCAAAAGGTTGGGAGGAGTGTCATCAATAATGAAACTAAAATACATGTGTAAACAAAAGAGAAGAGGGATGATCTACCTTGCTGGTAGAGATACCGTCCTTCATGGGAGCCGCTCTTGAAAGTCTGGTTGACAAGGTAGTTAGAGTACCCACTACCATTCGTTGACAACAACAAACACCTCTCAAATACTTACTTTATGCTCTCTATATGCTTTTGAAAACTTGAAAAGCTCTAGCACATGATTTAAGCCCTGCTTCCCTCTGCGAAGGGCCTATCTTTTACTTTATGTTGAGTCAGTTTACCTACTCCTTTCTATCTTAGAAGCAAACACTTGTGTCAACTTTGTGTGCATTGATTCTTACATATTTACTTATTGCACTTGTTATATTGCTTTATGTTGACAACTATCCATGAGATATACATGTTACACAAGTTGAAAGCAATTGCTGAAACTTAATCATCCTTTGTGTTGCTTCAATGCCTTTTGCTTTGAATCTATTGCTTTATGAGTTACCTCTTATGCAAAACTTTTTGATGCTTGTCTTGAAAGTACTATTCATGAAAAGTTTTTGCTTATATGATTCATTGTTTACTCTTTATCTATTTGTTAGCAAACAATAGATCATTGCTTTGAGTCACTTCATTCATGACATGAGCCTTGCAATATATTGATCAAGATTGTGTGAAAGCATGTCTCCTCAGAAATTATTTGTTGTTATCGTTTTACCTACTCGAGGACGAGTAGAACTAAGCTTGGGGATGCTTGATACGTCTCCAACGTATCCATAATTTCTGATGTTCCATGCTTATATTATACCAATTGCTACATGTTTTATATACGCTTCATATCACTTTTATGCATTTTCTGGGACTAACCTATTAACAAGATGCCACAGTGCCAGTTCCCTGTTTTCTGCTGTTTTTGGTTTCAGAAAAGTACTTCTGCGAATATTCTCGGAATTGCACGAAACAAAAGGCCACGTCCCTATTTTTCCAGCACCGTCACGGAGTCCGAAGGAAAGACAAAGGAGGGCGCCGAGGTGGCCAAACCACACCTCGGCGCGGTGGGCCCCCTTGCCGCGCCAGCAGGTGGTGTGGGCCCCTCGAGCCTCCACCGACGTTGCCCCTTCGCCTATTTATTCCCTCAGACGCGAAAACCCTAAAAGACCAAGCCATATTCCACGAAGAGTTCCGCAGCGCCGCCGCCATCGACGACAAGTTTCGGGGGACAGAAGTCTCTGTTCCGGCACGCCGCCGGGACGGGGAATTACCCCCAGAGTCATCTCCATCGACACCACCGCCATCTTCATCGCCGCTGCTGACTCCCATGATGAGGAGGGAGTAGTTCTCCCCCGAGGCTGAGGGCTCTACCGGTAGCTATGTGGTTCATCTCTCTCTCCCATGGTGTGATCTTTATGTGATCATGAGCTTTGTAATCTAGTTGAATATGTAGATGCTACTCTTTGTCAATTATGCCACTCTAGAGGTTACTTTAATATGAACTCCGGTACTCTCCACGGTGTAAAGGTGATAGTGTGTGCACCGTGTGTGATTCCTTTATGACGTTGTGGAGCTTGTTTACTCCGGCTTGAGGTGTGCTTTTGTAGCCCTACACAATGAATGGTGTTTGTTATCCAACAAGAGAGTGTTTAAGAGTAGCTTTTACTTATTCAGTTATGAGATCATTGTTGAGAGTGTCCACTAGTGAAAGTATGATCCCTAGGCCTTGTTTCTAAGCATTGAAACACCGTTTACATCAAGTTCTGCTTCATGTTTGCTTGCTGCCATTTTTATTCCAGATTGCAATTACTACTTGTAATCATCCATATCACTTGTATTTCACTATCTCTTCGCCGAACTAGTGCACATATACATCTGACAAGTGTATTAGGTGTGTTGGGGACACAAGAGACTTCTTGTATCTTAATTGCAGGGTTGCTTGAGAGGGATATCTTTGACCTCTACCTCCCTGAGTTCGATAAACCTTGGGTGATTCACTTAAGGGAAACTTGTTGCTGTTCTACAAACCTCTGCTCTTGGAGGCCCAACACTGTCTACAAGAATAGAAGCACACGTAGACATCAAACACCAAGGAGAACGCCCCGAACACAAGAACACACACGATACAAGAACCATTTCCCTTACCGGTCGGTCCAACCGGCCCAATAGAATCCACACGAAGGTGGGAGATCGGCAAGTAGATACAAGAAGGGATCTTGGGTGGTTGTTTCTCCAACGGTCAACCAAACCGATCCAATAAAGTCACCCGAGGATGAAAGATTGGCAAGTAGTCAAACTACAAGTAGAGGTCTTGAATCCACAAGGGGATCTTCTCCACAAGGGGAGGAACCATCCCCGCAAGGGGGGGAAGGAGACCGTCTTGAGGTGGGGAGCACAACTCTACTCTAATCTCAAAACATAGTCTATCCCTAGATCTAGCCAAGGGGTGCCTATTTATAGTGTTGACTAAAGGGGTAGGTGGGTGGATAAGATTACAAGGCACAGGGACATTTTCAGCACGCAGGCTCGCCCGCCTCGGTAGTACCGGGCGTGCGGTAGTACCGGGCTCCGGGGCGGTACTTCCTGGAAAGATCGGCCGCGAGTCCAGTAGCTCCTGGGAGATGCGGTAGTGGACGCAGTAGTGGTCGTGGTAGTACCACGCCGGCATGTGGCGGTAGTTCCGGGGCGGAGGACGCGGTAGTACCGGTGCAGACTGCCTCTTCGTCAGGGGTCATGTCAGGCGGCTGGTCCGGGCGGTAGTACCGGGGCGAGTCCGGTAGTACCGCCTGATGTAGTTTCTTCTTCCTTCTCCTTTTCCAAGCCACCATCTTGTCGGACTCCATTCCTCTTGCGTCTTGGCCATCTTCCCGTGGACTCGTAACCGTCATGACTAGCAATACGCAGGGATAATGGTTAAGTAGTATAACATCCAAAGGTGACATATAGTGAATCACATAGTGGAAGGAGTTCACCTTTGAGGTCCATTGTGACTCGGGATGTGTTGGAGTACTTGACATGGTGATGGTCGTATGTCGGGCTACATCACAAGTTAAGGAGAATTTACTTATTGCTGTTACTAACAAGAGTAACAGAAGATGTTCTCAGCCTTATGAACAGGTGGAAGTCAAGAGTCAAATTTCAATTATCAAACAATTAAATGAAGAAGACCCTGTTGATGTTTATTTATGTGAAGATGCTACTAAGGTCATAAAAGGTAATTCAGCCAAAGTTATCATGGTCTATGTGATATTGGAGCAAGTATTAGTGTCATTCCATATTCTCTTTATCTTGAAATCAAGCCTGATATTGATCCTATCATTATGGAAGAGACAGGTATGACAATTCAACTTGCTAATAAAGATTATATTAGTCCATTTGGAATTGTTAGAGATGTTGAAGTATTGGTTGGCAAAATAAAATATCCTGCTGATTTTATTGTGCTTGGTTGTCCTCAAGATTCTTTTTGTCCTATCATTTTTGGTAGACCTTTCTTAAACACTGTTGGTGCTGAAATTAATTTGCCTAAAGAGAAAGTGTTTATTAAATGTGCTGGTGAAAAACTTGAGTTCAATTTTCCAAATTTGCTGATAAACATGTTGTGAAAGAGCCAATTTCTGAAGATATAATTGAAACTCTTGCACATATAGCTGTAGCTTCAACAGATGTTGTAGAACGTTATATGCTTAATCAAGATGAACCATTTAATGATGAGGAAAAGGATGCTTTAGAACAAATATTATGGCAACAACCACCACAATTACAATTGCATATCCCACCTGATAATTTAGGAGTGCTACCACCACCTAAAGGGGATCCTAGCTTTGAATTAAACCTTTGCCTACAAATCTGAAATATGCATATTTGGATGAGAAGAGCATATATCCTGTCATTATTAGTGCTAACCTTTCAGCTGAAGAAGAAGAGAAATTACTTGATGTGCTTAAAGCTCACCGACCAGCCATTGGATACTCTCTTGATGATCTTAAAGGTATAAGCCCAGCTCTATGTATGCATAAAATTAATTTGGAAGAGGATGCAAAACCTGTTGTTGATTATCAACGCCGTCTCCATCCAAAAATGAAGGAAGTGGTAAGGAAAGAGGTAATAAGACTTATTGAAGCTGGTATCATTTATCCCATAGCTGATAGTAAGTGGGTTAGTCCAGTTCATTGTGTTCCTAAAAAGGGTGGAATGACTGTTGTTCCAAATGATGAGGATGAACTTGTGGCTCAACGTACTGTTGTTGGTTATAGGATGTGTATTGATTTCAGGAAGTTAAATAAAGCAACTCGTAAAGATCATTACCCATTGCCATTTATTGATCAAATGTTAGAAAGGTTATCTAAACACTCTCACTTTTGTTATTTAGATGGTTATTCAGGTTTCTCACAAATTCCTGTCCATAAGGATGATCAAGAAAAGACCACTTTTACTTGCCCATATGGTACATTTGCTTATAGGAGAATGCCATTCGGTTATGTAATGCTCCTGCTACTTTTCAAAGATGCATGAATGCTATATTTGCTGATTATATTGAAAAGATAATGGAAGTCTTTATGGATGATTTTTCTGTGTATGGTACTTCCTTCGATAATTGCTTGTTCAACCTTAACAAAGTTTTGCAGCGTTGTGAAGACCAACACTTAGTTTTAAACTGGGAGAAGTGTCACTTCATGGTTACTGAAGGTATTGTTCTTGGGCATAAGATTTCTGGAAAAGGAATAGAAGTTGACCCAGCAAAGATAGAAGCTATTGAAAAGCTGCCATACCCAAGGGACATCAAAGGTATAAGAAGTTTTCTTGGGCATGCAGGTTTTTATCGTAGGTTTATTAAAGATTTCTCCAAAATATCAAAACCCTAACCAATCTTTTGCAAAAGGATGTTCCTTTCTCTTTTAATGATGATTGCATTGAGTCCTTTAATATTTTGAAGAATGCTTTAATAAGTGCTCCTATTATTCAACCTCCTGATTGGAAATTGCCTTTTGAAATTATGTGTGATGCTAGTGATTATGCAGTTGGGGCTGTTTTGGGCCAACGTGTTGATAAGAAACTGAATGTCATTTATTATGCTAGTAGAACACTTGATGCTGCTCAAAGGAATTATGCCACAACTGAAAAAGAATTTTTAGCAGTGCTATTTGCTTGTGACAAGTTTAGACCTTATATTACTGATTCGAAAGTCACATTGCATACTGATCATTCTGCCATTAAATACTTAATGCATAAGAAAGATGCTAAGCCTAGATTAATAAGATGGGTACTTCTATTGCAAGAATTTGATTTACACATTGTTGATAGGAAAGGGGAAGATAATCAAGTAGCTGATCATCTTTCTAGAATGGAAAATATACCTGATGATCCTATTCCTATTAATGATAGCTTTGTTAATGAACAACTTGCAATTGTTAATGTTTCTAGTGCTAAAGTTGCATCCATGGTTTGCCAACTATGCAAATTTTATTGTTGGTAAGTTTACCTCCACACTTCACTTTTCAACAAAGAAAGAAATTCTTTTATGATCTTAGACATTATTTTTGGGATGATCCTTTCCTTTATAAGAAAAGTGTGGATGGTATTATTAGACGTTGTGTACCTGAGCATGAACAACAGGCTATTATAAGAGATTGTCATGACAGTCCTTATGGAGGGCATCATGCAGGAGATCGTACAGGTGCAAAGGTATTACAATCTGGTTTTATTGGCCTACTTTATTTAAGGATTGTGCTGAATATGTTAAATCTTGTGATAAATGTCAAAGAGTAGGAAATATTGGTAGGAGAAATGAAATGCCTATGAATTATTCTTTGCCACTTGAGCCATTTGATGTTGGGGCTTTGACTTTATGGGCCTTTCCCAGATCAAAGACAAAGCATACTCATATTTTGGTTGCAGTGGATTATGTTACAAAGTGGGTGGAAGCAATTCCAACCAAAGTGCAGATCATGCCACAGCAATGACGATGCTCAAGGACATCATTTTCCCCAGGTTTGGTGTTCCTAGGTTTTTAATTACTGATGGTGGTTCTCATTTCTTGCATGGTATTCTTAGAAAAACATTGGCAAAATATGATGTTAACCATAGAATTGCATCTCCCTATCACCCTCAAACAAGTGGACAAGTTGAATTAAGTAATAGGGAAATTAAACTCATTTTGGAGAAGACAGTGAATAAGTCTAGATCTGATTGGCCAACTAAAATTAATGATGCATTATGGGCTTATAGAACTGCTTTTAAAAATCCTATGGGAATGTCTCCTTATAAATGGTTTATGGAAAAGCTTGTCATTTACCTGTTGAATTAGAACATGCTAGATGGGCTATTAAACAATTGAACTTTGATTTTAAACTGCTGGAGAGAAGAGAATTCTTGATTTAAACCTACTTGATGAATGGAGAAACGAAGCTTATGAAAGTGCTAGAATGTTTAAAGAAAAGTTAAATTTGGCATGACAAGAAAATTAAGAGAAAAGAATTCAAAGTAGGTGATCAAGTTTTATTGTACAACTCTCGTTTCAAGTTTTCTGCAGGAAAGTTAGCTTCAAAGTGGCAGGGACCATTAGTGATACAGGAGGTGTACCGTTCAGGAGCTATCCGTCTTCACGGTGATATGAAAGGTAAACCTCATGTAGTCAATGGACAACGCCTTAAACATTATATTGCAGGAAGGAGCTTCATCGGAAAGGTGGAGGAGTTGAATTTAAAGACACCGGAGGAGGTAATTGCGAAGAATTTTGCAGTTTCAGAAACCCAAAATCAATAATAGGTAACTTTTGTGTTGGAAAGTTTCTCGGAATTGCGTAAAATTTTACGGAAGTCATTTTTTATGGAAATTAACGTGTGGGACAAGAAAATGGAAGGACGGAGACCCGAGGAGAAAAGAGGGGGTCCCACGCGGCCAGATCTTGGCCGCGTGGGCCCACTCCTTTTGCCCCTCGGAGTCCCGTTCCGTCTCGTTTTCGACTCCGACGCTTCGTCTTGACCTAAAAACCGTCAATATATACCCCTTTTCGTTGATCTAATCTCGCACCGAGCGTTCTCGAGCGATCTTTGCTTTTGCTGTTTCTGCCTGTCAGGTTTTTAGCTATGTCTTCGGGAGACTCCTTCCAATGCTCCTCCATGGACAATGATGATGATGAACTCGAGGGCAACAGCCCCACGTCCATATGGAGAAGGAATAGGAAGAGGAAGGACTACTCGGATGATGAAGACTACAAGCCCGACGAGGAGGAGATGGAGAAGGAGGAAGCGGAAGAGAAAGAATACAAGCCCTTCGTCGACATCGCACCTATTGCAACAGCACCACCTTCTCCTATCTCCGTTGCTGGTGTGAGGGTGAACGTGTCTCTTGGAAACAAGAGGCAGACGCGCGCATGAGCACAGGAGGGAAGGCTCCTAGGCACGCACTTGCTAGCAAAAACGTGGTTTCTACTCTTATTGACAGGGAATTCAAGCGTGCCACCCAAGAGAACTATCCTGGTGAATGGGATCGTAAGATCCCTAATGTTAAAGTACCAAGCCCGGAGTGGAAGCCTTGCAAGAGACGGTGGAGAAGAATCTCATGGAAAAACTGGGAGAAGCTGCAAGGGAGTTTGAAAAGCCTACAACCTTATGATGAGCATTGTTGGAAAACTTGAAGATAATTATTATGAAGACAAGAAGAAAGAGCAGAAGTGGTTCTAGCAAGACGTCAAGCTTGGGGGAGTTCCACCTAGTCTTTATCTCTACTAGTTTATCATATCTATCTAGTCATGGTGTGTTTTGCTTTTATCGTTTAGTTATCAATATCTCTTAGGCGTGTGTGAGCTCATGGAGCATTATCATGTATCTCTATCTTGTGGTTTATCAATGAATATAAAGTATGGTGTCATCCATGATTCCTTGTTTGGAGATTTATGGGTAACACTCATGCAAATGAGCGTGGCATATTTAGAAGTTTCAGTCACATCTTGCCTTGAACTTAATTAACTTGAGTATGTTGGACAATTGTAGAATTATCTCATTATAAAATAAGTAAAGAGAATGAGTCAATATGACTTGAAAATTAATAGTTTAAGGTTGAGATATAGTCTTGTAGGATAAAAAGTTAGGAAGGGTTAATGAAAAGGATATGAAACACTCTTGTTAGAATCTAGTATCTTTTGAGCAAATTAATGAATCATGGATATTTCAATACTTATGCTCTTGGAAAGTGAATGAAAAGGAAGGCACCTGAAAATTCAGTTAGCCATGGAAAGTGTAAGATAAAGGTTGTATAGAGCATAGGAACTTGATTGAAATATCCATGACTAAAGTTTGCACTAGTTACTAGTGAAGCAAGGTTGTAAACAATTTATATCTATCTTTTCATTTGTCTTCTTTGAACTTGTTATCTAATAAGAGTTTATCTTGTCTTTAAATTTCAGCAAAGTATAAAATATTATGATGCTTCCATAAGAGCAAAAGCATGTGAAAAATAGTATGATTCAATTGTCCAACATACAATGGTTATTTGCTTTCAAAAGTAAGGGGTGATTGCTAGAGCTTCTACTTATGTTGCCCTCATGTGTATGAGTTTTAGTTCATTAATCTTACATTGCAACTGAATATGATGATGATACAATGCTCGTATTTATTTATCAACCATAAGTCCATTGATGCATGTAATGATCTATGTCCTTACTTACTCGAGGACGAGTAAAGGTTTAAGCTTGGGGGAGTTGATACGTGCATTTTTATCATCATTTATACAACTTTTAGTATCATATTAGAATGTTATTTGCATTGTTATATCATTTTTTTACATGTTTTAGATGATTTATGGGACTTTCATACAAAGTCCCTATTTTTGGTATTTAATTTCTGGGAGGCAGAAAACCTCCTTTTTCTTGTTTTTAATGTTTCAGGAGCTACAGGGACCCAAATAATAAAAGGAAAATTACACAGCTGGTTTTTCATCGGAGAAAGGCAGTGGGAAGAAGACCGAAGAGAGGAGAGCCACGAGGCCCAAAAGAGGTGGGCCCACGCGGCCCAAGTACCTGGCCGCGTGGGACCCACTAAGTGGAGCCTCGGGCACCTCCTCGCCTGGGGCTTTTTATCGACGCCTTCGTCTCCGAAAAGTACGCCCTAATTTTCCGAAACCATCCGAGGCCGCGGCGGCGGCGAAACTCCTGATTCCCTCCGAGGGGATCAGATCCTGCTGCTAGCTCCGGAGAAGGGGGAAATCATCGTCATCGTCATCACCTCTCCTCCTTGGCGTGGGAGGAGGCCTCTCTACATCATCACCATCACCAAGACCAGCACCATCTCCATCATCATCTCCGTGATCCACTCCGTTCCCCTCGTAGTTTGAGAGTTGCTATACCCTAGATACTTGTCTTGTGCTACTATTCATGTTTGTGATTGAGTACTTGTCATTATTTGGTGGTGAAGTTATATTTTCAGATTGTGTTGTACCACTTATGCCACTGAATATTATCATGTTTGCACGTTGTGAGTAGTTCCCATATGTTCCTGAGGGCATAGGATGAATTGGCAATGATTTATATATAACATGTGTTGGTATTTTGTCAAGAGTTTATCTTTTATGTGATTCTATGATGGTGTTGTGCGAACGTCGACTGCACAACACTTCACCTATATGGGCTCATAGGAGAACACCGTAGTATAATGAATTGAGGGAGACTTGGGAGGACATGTAAACCTGGACCGAATCATGAAGTTATATTATGAGGGTATTAGTATCGGGGACCTTAGAGTGTAATGCTATGGTGGGACTTTATGTCTTAATAATTCTTGTGCAGTCATTTACTTGGCCACATGATCCATCATAAGGGGTTGTAGTTTATTTATTTAGCTATACCTAATAATGGCTCCGTCCAAAGAAGATTAAAACTTGACAAGATATTCAACGTGTTGTTTAATAAATCTCTATGCCTAGCAATATCCATGCCGCCTCGGAACGTTTTCCACATATAAGTTACACATCACTTGAGCTTGTCCTCTTGCACATAAGAGGATTGGGCTTTCTCTCTCTGAGAGCTTTGACTTGCTACTGTTTATTTTCTGCATTGCAACTATACAACCAAAAATACCAAAAACACTTGCATCTTTTATTGTTTTATTTATCAATCTTACTAACCAATACCTTCAGCTCCTCGTGGGTTCGACAACCTTTTCTAATTGAAAGGTACTGCAATTGATCTACTGCACTTGGGAGTCATCAGATGCCCATATAATTAGTAACTTGTCATGAAACCTTTTTGGTGCAATCTCATATATCAATTCTAGTGTTCCATTATCTACCACTTTATTAAAGAGAGATTACATTTGTGAAACCATGAACCCCGGTCTATTTTTAATCATAAGAAACACCTTTCCAACAACTTTTATCCATTTTACATTTTTGGCCATTATTAAATTCGAAAATACAAAAACACTTTTACATCTTGCATTCACATTATAAAACCCAAAAATATCATTTATTATTGTTTCCACCATCCTTGCATATTTATTTACCATCATTGCATATTTATTTACTGTTTTGCATTTACCTTTATCATATCATTCTCACACCTTGTGCTTGACAACCACTTGGTGAGGTTGAGGGCACAAAATAATTTACTTTGTTTACAGGTTCTCAAGAGAAGGATAAGAAGATAAAACCTACACTACTGGTTCCCCGAGAGTTCGATATTAAACCCTCGAGTCACCCCTCGTGGGGAAAACTGTCTTTCCTATACTATACACTCTGCACTTGGAGTCTCAACCTAACCCATTTTCTTTTAACGCAGGTAACTACGTTAAGGGCCATCAAGACTGTTTTCTGGCGCCGTTGCCGGGGAACCATAGCTGAAAGGTTTATCCAAGGGTATCTCACAACAAGTAAACTTCATCACCAACTTGTGCAAACACCTAAGCTTGGGGAGGTTGCACCTACGTGAGCATCATCTTATCCATCTTTACCTTCAAATCATTTTTTTTGTCTTGCATATCATATTTATATTTCGGTTTGCATATTTTATTTTTAGTTTTGCATTTTGTGTTGCATTTGTTATTTCGGTTTTGCATTGTTTAGTGTCATTTTATTTTCAGTTTTGCATTAAATAATTAAAAACACATAAAAACTTGCTAAAATGGGAGACAGAACTAAGTTGTGTGACTACACAAACACTCCAAATGATCAATTTATTGCTAAGCCTATTACCACACCTGAGATAACAGCTGATAGTTATGAAGTTAGTCCTAGTTTGTTGAACTTGATAACTAGGGAACAATTTGGTGGTAGTTCTATTGAGGATGCCTCTATGCATCTTCATGATTTTGTTGAAATTTGTGACATGCAAAAATTTAAAAATGTGGAAAGTAATATTCTAAAACTGAAGTTATTTCCTTTCTCACTTAGAGGAAAAGCTAAAGAGTGGTTGCATTCATTACCTACTGGTAGCATTAATTATTGGGATGATCTAAAAGAAGCTATGATACCACCTAAGCTTGGGGATATATGGATTCCCAAAGTATTAGTAACCATTGGAAAGGAGACACACCATGCTATATTAGATCTAGGATCTAGTGTCTCTGTTTTATCTAAAGAATTATATGAAGTTCTTGCATTAAAGAATCTTGAAAAATGCTCTATTGAACTTGCACTTGCTGATGATTCCATTAAACATGCTTTAGGAAAAGTAAGTGATGTTATGGTAGAGTTGCATATGACATTTGTACCTGTTGATTTTCTAATCATGGATATGGGGAATAAAACCTCTAGTCCAATTATTCTGGGAAGACCTTTTCTTCGTACCACAGGTGCTATCATTGATTCCAAAGAAGGGAATGTGAAGTTTCAGTTTCCACACAAGAAGTGCATGGAACATTTCCCAAGGAAGAGGGACACACCAAAGTTCAAGCTCCCTCATGAGCTTCGTCCACAATAACTATCAAGTAATTAAGCCTAGCTATATGGCTATAAAGAAAGCGCTTTACGGGAGGCAACCCGGTTGTTTTTATTTTTGATTTTGTTTGAGTCCTCTTGCTGTAACAAGAGATTTCGTTTTTAGTTTTGTTTCTGGAATTTTTAATAAAGTGCCAAGTTTTACTCATTTTGGTTTGAAAAAGTTGCTATTTGCATTCGGAGATTTTATTCCTGCACGAGTCTGTGCACGGTTTGATTT
The DNA here is from genome assembly GCA_947311845.1 of Poa pratensis. Lineage (NCBI taxonomy): Eukaryota > Viridiplantae > Streptophyta > Magnoliopsida > Poales > Poaceae > Poa > Poa pratensis. The sequence continues at coordinate 113,682,186 of CAMZMU010000041.1, read as the reverse complement.
TTCATTTTTATTCTGTAACTCCGATTGAGCTGTAATTTGAACTATATTTGCAAATTTTCATCCTCTGTATAAGTGAAGTTTTTCAGATTTTTCTGACGTGTTTAAGTTGGGTAGAAAAATACGTTTTGCTGCTGCTGTTTTTCTGGACAGATTCTGTCCCATTTTGTTTTATGCATCCTTTGAACTTTTAACTTGAATCTTTTTGATCCAATTGAGTTTATGAGTAGGCATACAACATTATACACCTTCTGGGCATTCATATGCATTTTTGTCTAAGGATTTTGTGCGGCAAGAAATCTATTTGTCTATCACTACTAACGTCACCCCACAGAAAAGAAATGGGAGAAACGGTGTTTTGAAGTTTTTTCACAGGGATTAGAGGAGATGCACCAAGATCTATCCAAGGATGGTGAAGACCATAAGCTTGGGGATGTGAAGACAACCCCACTGGACAAACACACTCTCGGTTTGCACACGTCTAACTTCTGTTTTCGATCAATGCACTTTATTGTATAAACTTGGAGCGTCTTTTATTTGCTTTTTGTTATTTCGGTTTGATTTTTATGTTCTTGAGACCACCACTATCATTTATATATGAGAGAGCTACTGGAAGTTTGGGTTGCATTAAGTTGGATGCTATTAAATATATTGGGATTGGGATGTTTGAGTTGATTCAAAAAGATACATATAGTTGCATTATTCATGTGCTTTTAATGAGTATTAATTTGCAAGTGTTTTATCAAGAGCTATCTTTTATCATGTTTAGATGTTGAATGTTACTTTACTTTGTTTAACATGGATTGATTAGTTCTATGGACACTTATGCATGCATTTAGATGATCAACTTTCTCCCTATTGCTAGCCCAAAAATTCCAACAAGTAAAAAGCTTGTTTTCCAACACCTTCAACCAAAGTTTTTCCAGTGAGTCCACCATATCTACCTATTAGCTTCATGCTATTCTAAGTATGTTTATCATGTTATATTGTGTTATCTATACTTCTGAATTAAAATGCTTATGTTATTGATTGTCATGGGAAAAGTTGGTTAAAAGCTCTCACGAACTTGATGCACACTTTACTTTTATTGCACTTAATAAACATGAACCATTGTGATTAAAATTATGAAGTTGTGAGCTTGAGAATAGTCTTGGTTGGGAGTTAGCCCATATGTGCTGTCACATGGCAAGCTTTCAACATTGCACTTATATTCAGTTGATATCATGTACTTTTGTTTATGGATGCTTATCATGGTGCCAAATAAGTGTGGAAACTTAGTAAGTTTAAAGAGTTTGTATAAATAGCTAGAGAAATGCCTGGGCCGCCAGTCTAAGCCATGCATCATTCATGGTGGAAATTTACAGCGTTCCATAATGAACCTTCCATGATGCACCTCATAATAAAAAGCTATACCAATAGTAAATAAAAGAGTGCTGAGATTGTTCATTGTCTGTTTGTCTTGTCATTTTGACATGGGCTTGTTCCATGTCCTGAGGCAAGAGGTACCCCAGTTGACACTCTTAATGATGCTATTATATTACTTACAATGACCTTAACTTGAACTTACTTTTGGGACCGAGTTGAGTAACACCATGGTGTAGGCACTTGTATTCACGGGCATGTGGCATTCAACCATACTTTGTCAAGCACATCACTCATATTTGCTTTCACTTTAAACTTTAACCATTCAAGATGCTATGATAGGGGTAATGAGAGCTTGACACCAATACCATATTGCAAACATTAACTTAAGTCGAAGCATTTGGAAACTAGATGAAACTTATTCATGTTTTACCTCTGCTTATTTATCTATCCAAAGTGTCCACCTTTTATATTCAGATTTCATAAGAAGTACTCTATGACCACTATAGGATATTTTTACTTTTATTATGCATACATTTGGTCCATAGTATTTTCTTCTATGTTACACTTTGTGAATTATCATTGAACATCCTTACATTCAATATTTGATATCACTTCATAATCTATCTTGCATATTGCTATTCCTTTGAAGAATGAATCATTTGACTCTATGTAGCAATAGTAATCATCTTTGATATCCTTTTATAGTATTAAATTGCAAAGTCCATGTTAGTTTTATCACCTTCATACTCGAGGACGAGTATAGGTTAAGCTTGGGGATGTTGATGCATGTAAAATGCATACATGAACTTTGCATTATATTACATATATTTCAATCATATTTGCATCATATAAGGGTTATATCATTGTTTTATATTGATTTTGGGAATATTTCATAGTTTCCCTATTTTTCTGGAATTAACCCTGCACAGGCAGAAAACCCTATTTTCTATATTTTGATGTTTCAGGGACCCAAACGACGTCCAAATGACCTGAAAATTTACGAGCATCAGTTTTTGGAAGGAACAAAGCGTGGGAGCGAAGGAAGCGAACAAGCGGAGGCCCGAGGGCCAAGTTGAGTGGGCGCACGCGGCCAGATTCCTTGGCCGCGTGGGACCCATCAACTGGGCCTCGTGGCTCCGTTGCCGTCGATCTTTTTTCCCGAGCCTCCGTCTTGACCTAAAAATGACTATAAAAATAGTCCCCGACGCACTTCGGAAGGGAGCGACGCAGAAACACAGAAACCACGAAACAGAGACCTGGAGTTGCAGATTGGAGGGGGAAAACTCCGGCGGGGCGCTGCCGGTGTGGTCTCCACCTCCTCCAACGACTTCTCCACTATCTCCATGATGAAGAGGGAGTAGTCCACCCCTGGACTATGGGTTTGTGGAAGTAACTTATGTATCTCTCCTCTCTTTGAGCTTCACTAATTAGTACCGTATGAGCTGCTGAACATGATTACGGTCATCTATGTAATACCTTTGTGGTGGATCTTTTATGAGTTAATATATGTTTGAGATTGCAATAGTTTTGTTTCAGTTATGAAAGTAGATGCATATTATGTATCCCGTTCTTGTTTACTTGTTTTGATCAAGCATGTGTATGAGAGCGTGTGAGGGGGAACGTGTGCATTAGTTGGAGTAACGGGGGTGGCTAGTGCGGTGAACGTGAGAGAAAGTTCCGCGATCCACTTGGGTTTTTACCTTACTTTGTTGCCTCACTAGGGATAAAGAAAAATACCTTGCTACCGGAGATGTGGGTGTGACCATTGCCACTACTCCATGACTAGATCTAGCATGTTCTTATTTTAACTTCATGTCATGAAACTTAATGCTATGCTCTGATTTATCTTAATTACTAAGGTGTTGTGATTTAGTTCGCATCTTGGTGGAGTATAAGAGAGATTAATAAACAAAAGATCTCTATGTTAGGACGTGATGCCCATATAATTAGTAACTTGTCATGAAACCTTTTTGTTGCAATCTCATATGTCAATTCTAGTGTTCCATTATCTACCACTTTATTAAAGAGAGAGTACATTTGTGAAACCATGAACCCTGGTCCATTTTTAATCATAAGAAACACCTTTCCAACAACTTTTATCCATTTTACATTTTCTGCCATTATTAAATCCTAAAATACAAAAACACTTTTACATCTTGCATTCACATTATAAAATCCAAAAATATCATTTATCATTGTTTCCACCATCCTTGCATATTTATTTACCATCATTGCATATTTATTTACTGTTTTGCATTTACCTTTATCATATCATTCTCACACCTTGTGCTTGACAACCACTTGGTGAGGTTGAGGGCACAAAACAATTTACTTTGTTTGCAGGTTCTCAGGAGAAGGATAAGAAGATAAAACCTACACTACTGGTTCCCCGAGTGTTCGATATTAAACCCTCGAGTCACCCCTCGTGGAGAAAACTGTCTTTCCTATGCTATACACTCTGCACTTGGAGTCTCAACCTAACCCATTTTCTTTTAACGCAGGTAACTACATTAAGGGCCATCACTAGCTCCATCATGTTATGTGATGTGTATATAGTACATATTTTGATGCTATGGGATGCACCTGTACCTGTGAATCAGACGGTTTTGCTTTTGTGATATGGAGTATGATCTTAACCCTCCTCCGTCTGGGTGTGGATGGTTTAGCGGTTGATTTAGACCTTAGATAACGTGGTGTCAGCAGCAGATGAAGAACGGTTTGCTATTTTTGTCTCTATTTTTTCCTTTGGTGCTTGTCATTTAGTCACACGACTTTGTTTTGTGTATATTATACGTCTAATCTTGTAACATCCCAAATTTTGGAACCAAGAAAAACTTAGTTTTACCAGACCCCAAAATTCAGAACCAACAAAAACTTTTTTTTAATGTTTTGCTGATGATTGTGCTTTCATTCCCATTGCTATGTTTGAACTGGTGTGACTTGTTGTTTGAGTTGTTTGACTAGTAAATCCAACACCCAACCAATATGAAAATATATTAAACTTGGTGATCATGTCATGACAAGAACAAAATATTCCATATATCTCCTCCACTCTTATTTGGACCAACTTATTTTCAAATGATGCTCTGTTTAGCAACAACCAAAATACCCACTCCTTGAGGGAATAAAAGTATTTTCCAAAATTATAAGTTTCCAAAAATATGGAGATCTATATACTATCTCCAACCTCGCTATTCCCCTTGCATTGGTAGCCCCTATTTTAAACTAATACTTTTATTCCTTGGAAAACAATAAAGATGGGAAGTGTGTTGCCCATATATTTTAGCAACCCTTTTGAAAAATATCGAATTATGAAGTTGAACTTTTCCCTACATTATTCTTGTCAGGATAATACTTGGTCACCACCCCACCACTTGTCTGAGTGATTAAAAACTTGGTTAAGAATTTATAAATGGTTGTCTAGTGTTGGTTGTTATTTCCTGCCAAATTGATTGCTTGTGTGGTTAATTATTCAACTGTGCTTGAAACATTAAAACACCCCTGACAACAATTGGGAGGTGACTTGATTATTCACACACTCCCAATAAAAACACTAACTAAAAGAAAAGGGTCTTATTTAATCTCCCTCCCTATCTATATCTCTATTTTGCTCTAACAATTATTTTTATAAAGTCCAGGAATGAGATACAATAATAACCATCTCATTATCATATTACTCCCTCCTCAAAATATCTATTTTTCCCAAATTACAAAGAAATTTCAATTTGTCAAATTCCAAAATCCCTTCTTTAACCTTTTGGGGATTATTAAGAATATGACACAAAAATATTTCAAAGGGAGAAATTGTTTTCAAACAAAACTTCCGTGGAGTGGTAGCATGATCATTCCCACTTAATTCTTGCAACTTACCCCTCTCAAATAAATATTTCCAAAGGTCCAAATCCAATATCAAATATCTTCTTTATCTTTTCTGAATCAAGAAATGTGCTATGTTGCACTGGCCTAATAAAGTTCTAAACCGCACAACAAATCTTGATAAACATATGTGAAACAAATTATGATAATAAATCAGAAAAATTCAAATTAAAAGCTGGTTCACGCGTTTCATCGAGCACTTGGTGAGCACAGTGGTGTTCATCCCTAAATCCGAGTTTTTGGTCGGCAATTTGGGGCTCAATTCGGCGCAATCGCGCAGCCCAGCATCTCCCACTCCCTCCAGTTCTCTCTCTCACTCGAGGGAGGACGAGAGCGACGTGCTAGTTGACCTCAGGGTGGTGTGCCCGAAGCTCCACGCCACGCCGCCCATGGCGCTGCCGCTCGGGTCACTTTCGTGGAGGAGGCAGACGCCACCTCAACGTGACGCCACGCCATGTCCACCGCACCACACACCTTTCTCTGCTCCTGCTCGAAGTGACTCAAGCGCCGCAGAGGCCCCTTTCGCGTGTGCGCCGGCCGTGCCAGAACGCGCCGTGCAGCGTGGCCACGTCGAGCACAGCGGAGAGCACCGCACGCCTCCACGCTGCTCCCCCTTGCCCCACCTGTTTCCCCAGCTCCACTACACCGTACACGAGCGCCGCAGCCCCTGCAGTGAACCCAACCACACCCTACCCGCCTCCAGTGCACGCGCCCGTGCTTGCCGCTCGCCATGGCGGGCAGCACACGGCACCGAAGCACGCCGCGCCACCTCTGCTCCCCCTAACCACCCGACCGCCCTTGCAGAATCCCCTAGCTCACCGCAACCTCCCAAACAACTCCATCTGGACCCCGCACCTCTCTTACCCCCTCCGCACCACCGTGCCATGGAGCACCGCAAGCTCTCTCCGCTATAAAAACCACCCCGCACCACCTCTTCTCCCCACACCTCGCCACCACTTCTCCCTCACTCCACTCTGTCAGCCCAGTAAGAACCAGGGTGTACTGGGCCAGGCCTCTATAACCCTCAACACTCGGCGAGTGAATTTCGCCAAGGACCAGGCCTGCAAGCCTGGGGAGCCCGCGGGGCAGAATCGCCTCGCGGAGGCCTGAGGAGGCAGCTAAGGCCTGTGGAGCCTCTACTCCGCTGCCCCCTCTCCAAGGAAGCTTTCCCTGAAGGGAAGTCAACGCAGAATCCTCCACAGGGCGTTCCCGCCCACGTGAGGGTTCCTTCACTGTAAAGCAAGCTCTGTGGAACGCACATGGCTTCCGCAGCGGCCGCAGAGTGACCGCGCCTCTGCGCAGGGTGATGACGGAGCTACAGTCCCACTTTGGTGATAAAGGAGTCAACAAAGCGGGGGCGACGGCACAGACCACCATACTTTCCTCTTTGGTGATAAGGGAGCAGGCCGGCGCTACGCGCCAAACGCGACGTCACCGTGGGGACTCCCCCCGCTCCTCTGCGGCAGCAGCTGGCCGTCCTGGATGGACGGCGGCCTCTCTGCTGCGGCCTCAGCTTTTGTGCCCATGGACCGTGCTCATGGACGCCCAAGCAGCTGTGCACCGTGCTCCCGACCGTTGTCGCCATGTGGTAGCCCCTCCGATGTAGAAGGACAGGGAGGAGGCCCGGGGCGCCTATAAAAGGAGCTGGTGCACCACCGTAGCGGGGATCGGACACAGTACTCCTAGTCTAGCTACTTGCGCGCAAGGGAGAAGAAGACAGTTGCTTCCCTCCCCTTGTACGCGCCATTGCCATAACTGTGCCCTCGGCAAGCACGCTGTACTGTAACCTCTACAAGCAGCAATACAGACAGGCAGGACGTAGCGGTCTTACCTCCACAAGAGGGCCGTGAACCTGGGTACGCGCCGTGTCTCTCTCTGCTATGATGTCCCTCCTCAGGCACAACGAGCAGCGTCGCCGCGCTGGATGAGGGTTGATTGACGTCGTGTTCAGCCCCTTACACGAACTCTCTTCGCGAGTGTGACTGCCCCTGTTTCGTGGGAGTCATTCTCCGACAATTGGCACGCCAGGTAGGGGGCTGAGGCGCGCATTCAACCTCTGCGCCATGGCGGACACTCGCGCTGCTCGCGCCAACCGGCGCGCGTCTGGCAGAGCTGAGACCGAGCCCGTCGCCCACACCACCAGGCCGCGCGGCCGTCCGCGCACCAACCGCGCTTCGGGGCGCACTACTGCGGAGCCGCGCGTGGAGCACCCCGAGGATGAGGACGATCGCAACGACAAAGACGTCGACCACGAGCACAGCGAGGACGCTGAGTCCTCGCATCCATCTCGGCGCCAAAGCGCGTCCACGCTTGGACGCCCGGCGCCCAGCCCAAACACTGCGCTGCTCATGGCAGCAGAGCTCTTCCGCTACCGCCCCACCGCCAAGGCGCACGACAACTGGCTTGGCCGTCTCCAGCACCTCGTCGACATCGCGGCTGCGCCGCGCGCGGTTCCAGTAGCTTCGCGCTCCCTGGTGCACCACAACTCCGGGCGTGCAGGCACCGCCGCACATGGAGCACCTCCGCCTCCGCCAGGACCACCTCCGGCTGCGGCAAACAAAGTCGCCTCTCACGCGTCCTCGCCGCATGATTGTCAAATCGTGCAGCGGACGCCGCCGGATGCGCGGGTGGAGATGGAGCGCCAGCGGGACCTCCAGAAGCGCATCGTCGAGGAAATTGGCCAAGCCGGGCGCCAAAACCGCAGAGCTCTCCAGGACGGCGTGGCCACGTACGCCACAGGCTGCACGGCCTTCACCCGCAACCTGCGCCACGTCGTCTGGCCGCAGAAGTTCAGGCCAGACCTCCCCAAGGGCTACGATGGCACGAACAACCCCATCGAGTTCCTGCAGCTTTACACCACCTCCATCCAAGCTGCGGGAGGAGACGACAAGGTCATGGCGAACTGGTTCTCGCACGCCCTCAGGGACTCTGCCCTGTCGTGGCTCCTGAACCTCCCTGAGGTCTCCATCGACTCCTGGGAGGACCTCTGCAAGCAGTTCGTCGCGAACTTCAAGGGCACGTACGAGCGCGCCCTCACCTACAACGACCTGCGCGCCGTACGCCAGAAGTCTGGCGAGACTCTCCGCAAGTACATCCAGCGCTTCAGCCAAGTCCGCAACAAAATCCCCAACATCCCTGACTCGCACGTCATTGCTGCCTTCAGAGAGGGCGTCACCAACCGCAGGATGCTTGAGAAGCTCGGCATCCACGATACCCTCTCCTCTGTTGTGAAGCTCTTCGACATCGCAGACAAGTGTGCCAAGGCTGAAGAGGGTCTCCTCTTCACCAAGGTGCCCTCTGCAGACGACCCTCCAAAGGGATCCAAGGCCCACAAGAAGCGTGACGAGACCAAGCGCAAGCCTACTGCTGTGCTTATGCCCTCCAGGCCCTTCACAGGGGTCACCAGCGGCTCAATCTCGCCTCTGGGGCAAGTGAGGCTTGCAGACCCTTCAGACCCTTCCCGAGATCGCAAGGGGGCTACCGCTTCCTCTTCGTGGCTGTTGACAAGTTCACCAAATGGGCAGAGGTTGAAGCGGTGCGCACCATCCCAGCCAGGGCAGCCGTGAAGTTCATCAGAGGCCTGGTCTGCCGCTTTGGTGTGCCAAACCGCATCATCACCGACAATGGCTCACAGTTCACCAGCGGCATCTTCAGGGCTTACTGCGAGAGCCTCGGCACCAAGCTCTGCTTCGCCTCGGTAGCTCACCCACAGAGCAATGGTCAAGCCGAGCGAGCAAATGCTGAGGTCCTCAAGGGCCTCAAGACGAGAAGTTTCAACCGCCTCAAGGGCTATGGCAAGGGCTGGATCGATGAGCTCCCCTCCGTGCTCTGGTCCATCCGCACGAACCCTACAAAGCCCACTGGTGAGACGCCATTCGCCCTGGTGTATGGAGCCGAGGCAGTCCTCCCCACAGAGATCAAGCACGGGTCCGCAAGGGTCCTTGCCTTCAATGAGGACAATCAAGAAGACCTCCACAACGACGACCTGCTGTTCCTCGACGGGTTGCCGCCGAGCCGCCCTCAGAGCGGCAAAGTACCAGCAAGACCTGCGACGCTACCACAGCCGCCACATACGTCCGCGCACTCTCGAGACAGGCGACCTTGTCCTCAGGAGGGTTCTCTCCAGGGAAGGTCTCCACAAGCTCTCGCCCATGTGGGAAGGCCCCTACAGGGTCGCGCATGTCGCCAGACCTGGCGCGGTACGCCTCGAGACGGAGGACGGCATCCCGGTCAAGAACCCTTGGAACATCGCGCATCTACGCAAGTTCTACCCGTGATCTCTATCACACCAGGCATTTTTTGTCTCTAGAGGAAAGCGCACAGCTTCACCTCCAAGCTTCACAAAAGCTTCTCTCTCTGAGGGCCAGTCCCTCTGAGCTCTTCCTGTAACGTGCCGCCGCAGGCCGTGAAGAGTCTCAGCCACTGAATGTGGTCCCCATGCCTCGACATGGAAACTTTATCTTGGCAAGTCCAAGTGTAACGAACCAATTCGTTTCCTAGTGAAACATTGCGCTGCGGCGCCGCTATGTAATATTTTGGGGGTGAGTTTCAGTTTTCATTACTCTGTGTTTTCATTCGCGCTCATATCTTTCCCCTTGCGCACCTCGCGAGCGGGGGCTGAGTACGGTGACTGTGCCTCGGGAGCATCCCAGCAGCACCGCAAAATCCAAAAGGATCCGAGCTCTAACACGTGAGCACGCTCTCACGCCTGTTACCTCACCAAAGAGCTCTGGCCCAGGGGCTTGCTCCCAAACCTGCCACCTCACCTAAGGACCTTTGGTACTTACTCTCCTCGCGAGGCACCCATGAGGAAACCTATAAGCGCGCATGAGTTTCTCTACCATGTTTTGCTTTGGTTCCGCCTCTAACCTACACAGGGAACAAGAGTCCCCCCAAGGCTCGTGGAGTCACGCTCCAGACCCAAAGAGGGAAGCACACCTTCAGGGAAATCAACGCCCTCCACGAGGCCAGAACCTCGCTAAGCTAAGTCCTGCGCTTACACCTCAGGCGTTGTGTTTTTCCTCTCACGAGCAACTTCCGTCCCTCGGGCGGGTATTTTCTCCTTCGCATTTCATGGACTGCTTGAGCGTCAAAGGGGAGCCCTCGAGCATCGCGACTCGAGAGCTCTTACCTCTCTAAGCCTTAAACACCCCCCGGCCTTGCTGAGTCATTGCTCTGGCATACCGTAGTGGCGGAGTCATAGCGCTAAGAGACGGGTCCTGACGACGTAAAGCGAAAAAGGCATGGAATAGGGATAAAATGCCCGTCGAGGGGCACGCACATTGCAGCACAATAAGATGTTTTACAGACCATCACAAATAAAACAAAGTCTTTAAACAAAGATAACTTGCGCCTCAGGCGCGTCTTGTGGCAGGAGCAGCTTAAGCAGAAGTCTTGGCGGCCTCATCCTCCTCAGCGTCATCTTCCTCCGCGCTTTCCTCCTCGACGTCTTCCTCCTCGCTAGAGGCAGGCTCTTCAGCGACCCTCTTGAAGCGGTTGACAAAGTCGTTGATCTCTTCCCGCAGCGAGTTGGAGAGGCGCGTCTCGATCTGAGCATCCTCCATGGGCTCGGTCACGGACTCGAAGGCGAAGCATGGATATAGGCGCTTGAGGTTGACGAAGACGCGCTCGACCGCCACCTGCAGGAGCTTGCGGCACTCCTCGTCGACAACATTGTCGAGTTCCGCCACAGGGCCCTCAAGGACGGAGAAGAGCTGGTCGAAGTAGGCCAGATACGTGGCGACGTCGGCGTTCCCGTGGACAGGGACGGCAGGAGCATCCACCCCCAGCTTCGCAGCAAGAGCGTTTCCGCGCGTCACCAGAGACCGGAACATACGCTCCCGCTGCTGCGTCAAGACCCGTGCCGCCACCGCGCTCTGCTCAGCCTCCTCGACCTCTCCACAACAGGGGCCACCTGCGCATTCAACTCCTGCATGTCTGCCATCAGGGCTGTGAGGTCCTGCTCAGAGCGCTCGAGGGCCTGTTCCGTGCGGAGATGAGCGTCCTTGGCGCGCCTCAGCGAGGATTTCAAGTTGGCGTTCCACTCCTCCAGCTGGCGGATGCGCTTGCCGAGCTCCCTGCGTTTTCTCTGGAAGCCGTCCTCCTGCTTCTTGAACTTCCCAGCGTACTCCCGGAGACGGCCTGTGAGACAGCAGTGCGGTACTCCTTTTGCTTGGCGAGGGCCTCCGCCTCCGCCTCCTTTTTCCTCTCGGCAAGCTTCTGGTTGGTCTTCTCCACAAGCTCCCGGTGCCGCTCCACCTCCTTGTCGTGCTTGCCCATGGCCTCAGCCAAGCTGCTCTCGCGGGACTCCAGGGCCTCACGTTCTGTGTTCATGTCTGTTTCCGCCTGCTCCAGCTTCTCCTCACGCTTGAGCACCTCAGCTTCGCGTGTCGCCATGGCCTGCTCGCGAGCCTCCAGGGACAGACGATGCTGCTCCAGAGACTTCCTCACCGCCTCAGCTTCAGCAATTATCTTCTCCTCGCGGCTGGCCAGCTCCTTGCACTGGTCGGCGAGGGAGGTCTCGATAGCCGCTCGGTCCGAGGCTGCAGCCTGGCGCTCCGCCACAGCCGCCTCCCGATCCTCTGCAGCCGCCTTGCGTTCCGCCTGGACCGGCGCCAAGGCCCCTTGCGCCTCGCGCTCCGCATTCTCGCGGATCTCCTGGGCCTGCCGCGTCGCCTCGTCGCTGCGCCTGGAGGGCTTGGTCGTCAGAGCCCCTCCGCCGCCTGACTTCGAAGAAGCGGGCCCAGTCAGCAGCGAGGGCGTCGTACCTCCTGCCAAGCTCCGCCTCTTCAAGGGCAAGTTGGGCTTCTAGCCCGTCTAGGGTGCCCCTCACCAAGCGGAGGGCAGCTTGGCGGCACGCGCTGCTCCGGCTCCGGTCGCTCAAGACCAAGGCCCAGGAGCCCTCACGTGGCGCAGCGTCCTCCACCCCAGCGCCAGCCTCTGGTGCTGAAAGCGCAGCGCTTGGACCAGGGTCAACACGGGGCCCCAGGAGCGGGCCCCCGCCGTCTTGTGCGTCGTTGTTCTCCACGACCACCTCCTCGTGGGCCTCGGGGGCTGGCGAGGGAGGCCTAGCCACCAGTGGCTCAACCGCAGCCTCGCCTGCTGCGGCCTCAGAAGAAGTGGCCTCCCCCTCAGGCTCGGAATTTGGAGGGGGCGGCGGAGGAATTCCCTCCTCCATCTCGGCGTCGGCGCCTCCCGGCGCCTGTGTGCTGGTCCCCGCCGTCTCCACGGCGGGCGTCTCTGGGGGCTCCAGTGGAGCATCAGGGCGCGGCGGCGACGGAGCCTTCACCACCTCCTCAATCAGACTCTCGGCAGGAGGTGGCGAGGCAGGTGCTTCTTCAAGGGGCGCCGTAGGCCCCTCAACAACGGGCGTAGCGCCGCGCCGCACGTCCGCAGCCTTGCGGAGTCGGCGGCGCTTCGCATGAGCCAGATCCTGATAATCAAGACAGTGAGATCCTCGGGAAAGGCAAGAACTCTCGATAAGCAAGAACAAGTCAAGAAGAAACAGTACTCACCCAGATGGCTGGGCGCGGGTGTCCACCCACACCTTGTTGGCAGAGCGCCACAGGCCTGATGAGGCTCCAGCGCTGGGCTCCTCAGGGGCCGCCTCAGCCTTCCTCTTAAGAGGAGTGCCCTCCAGGCTTCTGGCGGCCCTGTCGTGGATGGCCTTAGTGCGGGGCTCGCCGCTTTGCCGCGGCCTCCGGGCCGCTATCTTCTCCGTCTTCGTCTTCTTCTTCTGTGGCCCGTCGTGATGGGGCCACACAAAATCCTCGTCCACATCGGATGATACCTCCAGGATCTCCTCCTCAGGGGCCGCCTGCTTTGAAGAGCTCGCCTCCCCTGACGAGGGGTTGACTCCTCCTGTGGCGGCGTCAGCTTCGGCGTCTGAAGCAGCAGAGGACTCGCCGAACAAGTCTTCCTCCACCACAGGCGCCGCAGCCCCCTTCACCTCTTCTCCCTCTAAGCCCTCTGGCGTGAACGTCGGCATCATCTCCAGAACTGCCAGGCGCTTCTTTGGAGTGAGCTGGTGGAGGGGCCTCAGGTGCTCAGTGCCCGGAACAGGGATCTCCGGGGCGATGAAGAGCGTGCCTAAGATGGAGGCGACGTCGTCTGGCGCGTGGGTGCTGAGGTGCAAGCGCATTGGGTCTGCCGGGCCGGAGTACATCCACACCGGCTTCGTGTGCGCCTGAAGGGGAGCGATGCGCGCCTCACGAAGTCCTCAGCGACCATCTGCCCCGTGAGGCCGGCCTCGCGGACGAGCTTCATGCGCGAGACCAAGTGAGCAATCTTCTGGTGCTGGAACTTCTCGCTGGACCAATTTGAGTTCTTCAGCGGCGGCGCCTCAGGCTCATCGAAGAAGACGTTCCGCTCCTTGGCGTCGACGAGAACCCACTTCTGGCGGAAGTCCTCCACCTTCTTCGTCACCCTCGTGACGGCCTTGTCGCCATCCCACGACATGGGGATGTAGACGGCGCCCATCCCGTCTGCGATGCGGAAGGACACGCACCCAGACCGCTCGCCGGGCGCCGTGTTGCGGAGCGCGTAGAAGCTCCGGAAGAAGGCCACGGAAGGCATCACTCCCAGATACGCCTCGCAGAGGTAGGCGAAGATGGCGAGAATCAGGATGGAGTTCGGGTGGAGGTGCAGGAGCTGGATCTGATAGAAAGACAGCACCTCCGCAAGGAAGGGGGAGAACGGCGGCACCAAGCCGGCGAACAGCGTGTGGACGAAAATGGGATACCACCCCGCCGCCAGCTTGCCGAAGCGCGCCGCCTTGACACCGCTGGCGCCATGCTCATTATTCCTCCCGGCGACGAGGACCTTCAGCCTATCCAGCGCTTCCGCTGTGGAGACGCGTGTGCCGATGAGAGCCGGCGCAAGCTCCTCCCCTGCTGCGCCGGCGCAGGCCTCCACCATCGCCGCCTTGCCTTTCTTGGGGCCCATGGCTCGCGAAGGAAGGGCGGCGGAAAAGCTCGGAGAAGAACGGAAATCGCCGGAGCAGTGGAGCGCCGGGGGTGTATGCAAGAAGGAAAGGGCGTAAATGCAGCGTAACTGCTGCCCGACAGCCGCGGCAGGCTTTATATCACCTCAGGACGGTTTCCGAGGCGTGGTGGGTCCCGCCACGACGCCCACCTCCTCCGGAGAAGAGCCGAGACGCAGCAACCGCTCGCCACGTGTCTCGGGCCGGCCGGACACTTTGGGCCCATGCCGCTTCGCCTGCGCCCCCTGGACCGCGTCGTGCCCGTCATGGGCCCGGGGGCTACTGTCAGCCCAGTAAGAACCAGGGTGTACTGGGCCAGGCCTCTATAACCCTCAACACTCGGCGATGAATTTCGCTAAGGACCAGGCCTGCAAGCCTGGGGAGCCCGCGGGGCAGAATCGCCTCGCGGAGGCCTGAGGAGGCAGCTAAGGCCTGTGGAGCCTCTACTCCGCTGCCCCCTCTCCAAGGAAGCTTTCCCTGAAGGGAAGTCAACGCAGAATCCTCCACAGGGCGTTCCCGCCCACGCGAGGGTTCCTTCACCGTAAAGCAAGCTCTGCGGAGCGCACATGGCTTCCGCAGCGGCCGCAGAGTGCGCGCCTCTGCGCAGGGTGACGACGGAGCTACAGTCCCACTTTGGTGATAAAGGAGTCAACAAAGCGGGGGCGACGGCACAGACCACCATACTTTCCTCTTTGGTGATAAGGGAGCAGGCCGGCGCTACGCGCCAAACGCGACGTCACCGTGGGGACTCCCCCCGCTCCTCTGCGGCAGCAGCTGGCCGTCCTGGATGGACGGCGGCCTCTCTGCTGCGGCCTCAGCTTTTGTGCCCATGGACCGCGCTCATGGACGCCCAAGCAGCTGTGCACCGTGCTCCCGACCGTTGTCGCCATGTGGTAGCCCTCCGCTGTAGAAGGACAGGGAGGAGGCCCGGGGCGCCTATAAAAGGAGCTGGTGCACCACCGTAG